>JAJLRJ010000010.1:24261180-24401675 GCA_024195265.1 Dendrophyllia cribrosa
TTCAAGCGAAGAACGACTTGTTCCACTTCCAACAATTTCAATCAGACGCGTAATTTTTGGCGCGAAAAATTGACTGACACCTCGAAAATTATACCCGCTCCGCGCGCGGTCATCGCGAACTAGAATGGCGTCGGACGGGAGTTCAACTACTACGAAAACCTTTTGTAAAGTTGTTCTTTCGCCAAGATCAAGATAAGTATCCTATGCGGAGAAGAAGTCTAAAACTCGGGTAACAGACGGAAGCTATTTCATTCGCCGACCCAAAAAAGCAGAGCGTACAAAAAGTGTAGTAACCAGCTTGTAACGACAAGACTACGACTTTGGCGAAGAAAATGGAGTCAGAGAGGGAACGTTTCAACGCCATCAAAGTTCTCTTGGCTGAAAAGCGAGGACAAACAGTAACTAATCACAATACAAACAATACAAGTCATTTTGGCTTATTTTGTAAAATAAAAATAAAAACACAAAATGATCACCCAATTGCTGATGAAAACACGAAACCGAATAGTTTTATAAGAGACAAACAACATGCCTCGAGAACATAAGTTATATTTCCCATGAGAACGGATCCTTCGACAAGTTCAATAATACAAACTGTCCTTGATGTAGCGTTTGGGCCCATAATAGGACCACACCTCATGCATCCAGTCGATAACATACGGTGCAATCAGTTTCAAAACACAAAATCGTCCCCGAGAAACAAGTCTTTGCCGATAAATATTGAACCTTCTAATAAAATTTTCTGTACTCCTTTCAACGCGTTATTTTTAACTTTGGACAAGCCGCACTCAATAGCTTTAGTTACGTATAAAAATCCATGTTTGTTAATTATTTCAGATCTGATGTTCAGGTATGAAAAGAAAACAGCACTTTCAGCAATTGAGGGACTTGGATATTTTATCCCATTGACGACCGAGCTATTTTTCAATTTTAGTAATTCTCAAAAACGAGTTTACGCGGACCGTCTGCGCAGTATATTTAGAGTGCAGAAAAAGCTCATAAAGAATTTATCTCAATCTAGAACACAGGCGGCCCAAGCTCACTATCAGATAACCGGGACGTGACCCTTGCTTTATGAGCGGCATTGTGTTACAAAGAATCGGTTTATAAAGGTTTGTATGGGGATGCAACGGTTTTGTTTTAAAACTTAAAAATTCGAATGTTTTGTGAACAAAATTGACTTACCCTGTTGCTGTGTTGTATTCATTGTTGTTTGCCTGCTCCTCGGAGCGATTTAACGCGATTTCGGCGAGTTATCGTTATTTTGGTGTAAGACAGGGCAGAACACTGATTTCCGGAGTGCCCGCCGCTCGAAGCGAATAAATCCACCGAAATTAACCCCGATGCCACAATTCCTCCATAGAATCAAAGCAGATATGCTAAAGTTCCCTGTCATTTTACTCGCTACGCAATTCCATCAAAAACGCGTTCCCTGCGAAACATTTGTTTCGAGTTCAGCTTCGCTTCGGGATATTCGAAATAGGCGCGTAAAGAGCCGCGTGGGCATAGTCGCCGTTCGCGTGGTATGTCGGGTAAAAATATCTAGCCTGCAGGGGGTAGTCAGCAGCCAGTTGTCGACAAGCAAACCAAAATGCTCCCCGGGTTCCCTCGTGTCTAGGCCAGAAAGGCGCATTGAAATAATTCAATTTCAAATTGAGTTGGTATGTGATCCAAAGGTGCTGTTTTCAGCTTCGTGAATAAGATTCTGCGCTGATCGAACTGAAAAGAAACTTACTATGCCTTCCATTTTAGTGACGAAGTTATCGCTCTCAAATCGAGATTACACTTCTTGTTCTTCTGGTTCTTTGGCAACTGACTTTGGATCACTGTGAACAAGTACGTTGTTTTTAAAATAATTGTTAACACGACTTGATTTGACTTTGATTGATCGATTAAAATAATGCGTCTTTCTGGTCTTGACAATAATACTCACGAGGGGACCCGAGAAGCATTTTAGTTTGCTTGTCGACAACTGGCTGCTGACTACCCCCGTCAGGCTAGATATTTTTCCCGACATACCACGCAAACGATGGATATGTCCATGCGGCTCTTTACGCGCCTATTTCGAATATCCCGAAGCGAAGCTGACGCGGAAACAAATTTTTCGCAGGGAACGCGTTTTTGATGGAATTGCGTCGCGAGTGAACTGACAGCAACAGGGTTAGTCAATTTTATTCACAAAACATTCGAATTTTTAAGTTTTAAAACAAAACCATTGCATCCCCACACAGACCTTTATAAATCGAATCTTTGTAACACAATGCCGCTCATAAAGCAAGGGTCACGTCCCGGTTATCTGATAGTGAGCTTGGGCCGCCTGTGTCTAGAATAGCTAGAACGACTAATTTCCGAATATACACCTGAGTTGGGTATCAAAAATTGCCAGTGAAACTGATTTGGAAAACAAAATTACAAAAAATGCACTGACTTCTTTTCACAAGGCGACGCGAGTAAAGTTAAAAATATAAAATGCGCACAAGTCTTATTTTGTTAACATAAAATCGCTTTTCAACCTATGTAATAAATGAACAAACAACAAAAAAAGGACAGCAAAGTCTTGTTCTCAAAAATTTCATTTAAATATCCGTTAGTTTGTTTTTGCAAGCAAAATGCGTACCGTTAGCACAATCGAGGAACCCGACTGTCCTCGTAAGCAAAATTCAAGAGTTTGGGCACGTTTTATAAGCATTTCTCGAAAACTAACGGAAGCACAAAGAAAAAGTCAATCACAAATTTACATCAACATACATTCCCATCGAAAGATCTAATTTAATTCACCGTAATGTCCCTCGGCTGCTTGAAAAGTCTTTAAAATTCCGTTTCTTCGGTTCTGACATCCGAACGAAGAAATATCACCCTGCATTGATTTCATCACTTGAAGCTCTCCTTTTCCACCCATTTTAAGTCTTTTTAAGAGACAGTCTCAGTAAAAGCGGTCCGGCCGATCTGGTTTGAAAAATAGATTTCGCTCATTTCTTGTGTGTTGAAAGACTTTCATGTACTTATAGTAAAACCACAATCCGCGTGTCCGGATCTTTTAAAATTTTCGATTATTGAGAGATTTTCGGTTCAGGCGAGCGAACGTTCGTGGTATGCCATATCGAGGCTTAAAATTAAGGCACCCTTGAAGATCAATTTTACAAGAACTAACAAACTCTTTATAAAACAAACACCACCATCAATAATATTATGTCTTGTTTAGCTAACAAAGAGACTTTTGTATACATTCAGTGTGAAACAAGCCCACAGCGAAACTAAAACGAACCCGCTTCTCACTGCTTCATGAAACACGTGAAAATGGGTCAAATTCAAACTTTATTTTTGAAAAAGTGGGGCAGTCTATTTCAACCAAACCACCATAATTGGAAGGAAGGAAACATTGAGAATGTCATTACAGAAAGAACCCCTGCGGTACCTCGCTGGTAAAATAATTATAGCTGTATGAACTTGCCAAATTTTCAAAATATCCAAGTTTTGCCCCATTTTGAAAGACTCGTCAACAAGAAGCCTTTTAGCATTCTCACTCGTAGACGGATCTAAAGCCATCAGAGATAAAGGAAAAACTAATTAAAGCGCCTTTTTGGTTAATTTTAAAGCGAATAAAACATTTTTGAACGATTAAAGCTTGACTTACCTTGCAAGATATTTTGAACAGCTTCATCGTGTTGGAATTTCGCTCGATGTTTGCAGACTATAAAAACAATCGCTGACCCCAAGCTTTGTATATATGCCGCTTATGAATAAGGTTAAGGTATAAACTTTGTGGTTTGCCTTCCATATAAGTCGTACAAGGGAGTTTTTTACACGACCAAACGGTGAAACATCGGTAATCAACCGCCATTTCACCGCCTGTTTACCTCCTCTGAGTACACTTGGCTCATGTCGGATGTAATTTGGGCGGTGCCAAGAAGACGAGGCTGGGAACGGGAGAGAGAGGAAGATGCGTACAAACAATAAATTTGAATTTTGCATGTCAAGTGTTTGAATTAAATTTTTGTTGATATCTAACTTTGCTGGTTTTGCTGGCAATTGCGAGTCAGAGAATATGTAATTGAAGTATTGAATATCTTTTTTGTCAGTATTAGTTGTGTGCTTGTTGTGAATGTTTTGTGATTGAAATAAAATCAAACTTACAAAATGTTACATTTTGTTGAATTAAAATAACCATTACTTCCCTTACCTTTTCACGTTTAAGATCTTGGTTGTTCGCGCTCAGAGTTTGAAAGATACACCAACTTCCTTTTTTTAACTCCTGGTAATTATTATTATTATTATTATTATTATTATTATTATTATTAATATTATTATTATTATTGCTATTTTTAATAAAGATTTATTTAATTATTATATTATTATTATTATATTATTGAAAGGAATAATGTAAATAGTGTTTTGATTGAATAGTTTTTTAAGTGAAATTAATTGTAAAATAAGATTTTTTTAGTTAGCTTGGTTATTAATAAAAGATTCCGTTGTTAAAATTTAAAAAAATATATATTTATTATTATTATTATTATTATTATTATGATTATTATTATATATCGCCAGCGTAGACGTGAAATAATCTGCCGTATCCAAGTTCTCTAAGTTTTGACATTGTTTTTTTTTCGGAAGGACAACTTGTTTGTTTTTCTCGCATAACAAATTAACAATTAGTTTCAGTTACCTCTGATCTTCCGCGCCTGTATTTCTTTTAAGACCACTATAATTTTAAGATTACATCGTCCGTTCGGTGGCATTGAAGCCGGCTTATGATGTCTGTGGATTGCTTCTTGGGTAGTAAAGATGGGAAAAACTGCAGCCCATCTCGTGGCGCAAGTGGTGTTGTTCGGTTATCGGATTGTAACGATGAAATAGAAAGCCATCCGATAAGCTGTCATCTTTCCAAAGAAGCTGTCGACGAAAGCGAGCTCATTCTTGTAAGGGCTGGCTCATTTAACTTGCCTCAGGAATATCTACAGAGAATGTGGATTTGTTACAGTCATCGCCACATTTCAGGGAAGTTTTGGAGAAGTACAAAAGTAGCTTGTCAGTACCCTGAGCACAAAGGAGAAAACAAAAGTCTCCATGGAAGAGACGTTGTTAACTTACAGATGGCTCAAAGCATTCAAAAGCTATTTGGGATCATCTTTCCTATAGGATCAGGTATTGTTTAAAGTGCTGAATACAGTAATATTTTGTCGAATTTTTCTTCATGACTCATTTGCTGGTATATATATAAAAAAACTTTGTTTATTTTATATAATTAGATTTTCTGGACTGAGTATACATTGTAGTCTAGGTCTAAGTGCTTCGATTGATCACACACTAACTTTTTGTTCTTTATCACAATAAAAATACAGTAATTATTGTTTTTTTGGAGTGTAATAACTTAAAAGAAACTAATTTGAAAAATAATAAAGAATCAAGAAGACAATATCCGTAAACCCAGGGATGGCAATTTGCCGCCATTTCATTTTGAGTGTTTTTATATTTACTTTTATAATTAAATTTGAGACCGTTTTTTCCCGCGTTTTTTAGCTCTGCCGTGCCGTGCCGTAAAAACAAACATAAAAAGTGTAAATGGGCACATTCACAGTTTTTTAAGCATGTTTTCCCACTAGATAAAGCTCATTTAAAAGTATATCAGTATGTACCGCTCACCTTGTGGACTACGAATCAAGTAAAAATATATGACGCTAATTAAGTGTTGTACAGTATTATAAGTATTTTTTTTTATCGCGCGCCTTATAGATAAAAAAAAAAAATGAACTCTACAAACGCAATATTTATAAGAGATAACGCTCAAAATAACAAAAATGCACTCGGTGCAGAATAAGAGGCATACGAAGCAATAGGCTACATGTCTGCAGCTCCTCCCGTTTTAATTAGTTTTTCCTTTATCTCTGATGGTTTTAGATCCGTCTACGAGTTAGGATGCTGCAAGGCTTCTTGTTGACGAGTCTTTCAAAATGGGGCAAAACTTGGATATTTTGAAAATTTGGCAAGTTCACACAGCTATTATTATTTTACCAGCGAGGTACCGCAAGGTTTCTTTCTGTAATGACATTCTCAATGTTACCTTCTTTCCAATTATGGTGGTTTGGTTGAAATAGACTGCCACACTTTTTCAAAAATAAAGCTTGAATGTGACCCATTTTCAAGTGTTTCATGAAGCAGTGAGATACCGGGTTCGTTTTAGTTTCGCTGTGGGCTTGTTTCACACTCAATGTTTACAAAAGTCTCTTTGTTAGCTAAACAAGACATAATATTACTGATGGTGGTGTTTGTTTTATAAAGAGTTTGTTAGTTCTTGTAAAATTGATCTTCAAAGTTGCCTTAAATTTAAGCCTCGATATGGCATACCACGAGCGTTCGCTCGGCTGAACCGAAAATCTCTCAATAATCGAAAATTTTAAAAGATCCGGAGAAGCGGATTGTGGTTTTAGTAAAAGTACATGAAAGTCTTTCAACACACAAGAAATGAGCGAAACCAGATCGGCCGGACCGCTTTTACGGAGACTGCCTCTAATGTGTGTTATTACTCCAATAATGCGAAACTGCGGTTTTGAAAACCAAGTACATGACGAGCGCGGTAACCATTTTGTGTAAAATTTGATTTTCCTGTCAGAGTAAGATCGATTTTCAGCTGTTGACCGCGCGCGAGCCTATGACGTAGTTCAGGAATTGCTTGTTCATTGGCTAATATGCTTCATCCACCGGTAAATATTCCGCGCTGCAAGTGGGAAAGTCCCTTCCAACGAAGAAAGGAACTTATCGAAGGTTAGTATTGGAAAGTCTACCCGATGTTTGCTATCGACAAAGGACCGATCTAAGCTCGAAAGGCCAGATACTACGAAATATATATGCTGAAAATCTTCGGTATCTCTCGCCCTTTGCTTTGATTCAAGATGGCGTCGTAACCAATGCTCCAAGCTTACATGTAGCAATGCGGAAATTTGCATAATCAGTCACTTTCCTCGTGCTGTGCTTGTCATCGACTCGTAAGGATCGTACATTCAAAATTTTTCTAGAAGGCTTTCCGGAGGCTTTGGAAAGCATAACAAGCGCCCTGAATGTGAAAAATAATCGCAAATCACTTTCGATGTGAATAATCTGCATTGTTTCTGTCAACACAGGAAACAATCTTGTTTTGTCGCCGTATTTATTTATATTGAGAAATGGTTCTGGCAGTTACCAACTTTAGCCTTTGTTTTCTCTGCTATTTTACTTTAAGAATAGTCTCATTTTTGGGGGGATTTGAGTTCAGTCTTAGTTACAGTACCTTTCCTATTATTAATTTTTTTTAGGCATGTGTTATTTTTTTACCTTAAGTCACTCCTACCACCCAAAACAATAATTTTGTTTTGTGAAGGATTAAACCGGAAGTAAAAGTTCAACTGGTCATGTCAGAAAAGTCTGTGTCAACAATCGAGTGCAGTGCCCTAATGTTATAATTATCACATATTCTCTTTTGAAGATGCAATAGATCACCACTTCACCATTTTGATAAAATTCTAGCTCCAGAAAGCGCCCTTTCCTCTCTGTACTAATAGAGTAGATATAGAGATGAGATGCTGACCAATGTCGTACCTTATAAAGAGCTTTCAGTTCTAATTAAATTAGTGTCCAAAGTTGCAGCCACTTAAAAAAAATACTAAGCAGCCTGTCTAACAAAAATTCAAAAATACCATATATATATATAAAAGTACCATTCCAAACCACACCATACCATACTATACCACACCATACCATACCATACCTTATAATATACTCAACAAAATATACACTTTCTGATTGGTCAATGACGAATGCATAAATAGATTATAAAGTGCAAATTAGTTTATAAAGTGCAATACGAAAGTTGCCATGGAAACAACTTGAAAGCGCCAAATTTGAAAACAAAATGGCTGACAGCCGGTTTGCTTTATCGGACCAAATTGTTGTTGAACAGTTCAAAGAAAATGCAAAAAACAAAAACACCACGAAAGCTACAAAAACGTGGCTGAATATCTGGGAAAACTGGGCGACTGAAAGAAAAAATAACCCTAAACTTGAAGATTACGAGCACAAAGACCTCGATAAAATGTTACAAATGTTCTACGCAGAAGTACGTACTAAAGATGGATTGGAGTACGAACCTGAGAGTCTGAAATCCATGCTGGCAGCCCTCGACCGCCATTTAAAGGAACATGACTACAAGTACTCCATTATACGAGACCGAGAGTTTTCTCAGTCAAAGTTGGTACTGGAAGGAAAAGTCAAACATCTGCGTCAACAAGGCAAAGGAAAAAGACCCAACGCAGCAAACGCACTGACGACGGAAGAAGAAGATATGCTTTGGAGTGAGCAAAGCCTCGGAAACTCAAGTCCAAGAGTTCTTTCCCAAACGATGTGGTGGATCTTAACTCAGCATTTTGGCTTGAGGGGGAGACAAGAACATCATTCAATGGAAGTTGAAGACTTCACCTTTTGTGTGGACGACAGTGGCACAGAGTACATCACCTTTAAAGAAAATCCTACGAAGACGAGACAAGGAGGACTGAACACAAAACATCGAAGTGTTCTGCCCAAAATTTTCGCCACTGGTGGTCAAAGACGTCCAGTTGAATTGTTCAAGCAGTTCCTTAGTCGGCGTCCTCAAGAGCTACGAGACAAAGGTCCATTTTATCTTGTCGTGATTGAAACTCCCAAAACAAATGTTTGGTACAAGAAGCAGCGGCTTGGTGTTAACAGCACTGACCATATGATGAAGAACGTTATCAAGAACACATCGCTGGAAGGCAGTGGCAAGAGGTTGACTAACCACAGCGCAAGAAAGACAGTCGTGAAGAAACTTCGGGCCGCCAACGTAGAGAGGCAGTCCATAATTCAGGTGACCGGCCACGCAAATGAGAATTCGCTGAACGACTACGATGAAGGAAGCGAAAAGGAGCAGCGGCACTTATCCAACATCATTAGCAAAGCTCCTCCTCTTCAACAAGTAGTCTCCCACAGTTTCCCTGGTCCGATGTGGTCTTTTCCGTCAACATCTTAAGCATCCAGCAACTCATCCATCACAGAACAGGTGCAAGCAAACGGCCATGGTCATGCGTTCACCGTAAACAACTTTCACAATTGTCAAGTCACTTTCAATGTGATTCAGGGACAGTGCACTTCACCGAAGTCTACACACTAAAACTGTTTTTGTTAAACTTTACAGAATGAATGCGAACCTTTTACGCTTTCTTTCAAAAGCTTGGAAGTTCAAGCTTAAATATTTTTTTAAATGATGTGATCAATGGTTTGATTTCACGCATGGTTTATCTGTCAAAAGGTTGTTATTCTGATTGGTTAAAAATAAAACATGTGAGCATCTTGGAAACCATTGAAGCGTTTCGTGTTCACTAGGGCGCGCGGTGTACCGTGACGGCCTCACCAAAATTTTGTTGAGAATATTATAAACAAGAAATCGTATGAACTACTCGTGCATTTCGTGATTTATGGGCGCTCGTGATGTTTTGAAAGTTCTCAAATTGCACTCGCCGAAGCGGCTCGTGCAATTTTGAGAACTTTCAAAACATCACTCGTGCCCATAAATCACGAAATGCACTCGTGTTCATACGATTTCCTATACATACCATACCACACCATACCATACCATACCATACCATACCATACCATACCATACCATACCATACCATACCATACCATACCATACCATACCATACCACACCATGCCAACATTTTACTGATGTCCAGCTTGTTTATTAAACTAAAAATTTGTTTCATTGTTGAGGTCCTTCACTTTAAAAAACTGGCGAGATGCATTTTGACCACTCACACACACGCAAAAATATTTAATGGATCATTAGATTGATGTCACTTGTATTTTGCATGCGCTATTTTGCACTTACAGCTGAAACAGATAGCTCAGATTGGCGAACACTCCGTCCGGTATCATTGTTAAAGCGTTTGAAGACAAATGCCTGCGTAAATTTAATACAAAGGTTTAATTTAACGTAATGCTAAAACTATATTTAGCTGCCTTTCTAAAAGAGAATCTGCAAACTAACTTCGTTCTGCGATGAGAACGAAAATGACGTGTTCATAGAACACTAAGAAGACGATATTAAGTGAAAGAGAAAGTAAACCATAATGAGAGCTTTAGCGAGTTTTCCAAGACAATGCATTTCCATCCTGGCCATCTGCAGCCAGGAGGCGATGCTGATTTCCCTTTCGTAAACGGTCGATGCCATTTTTAACGGTCGATGCCATTATTAGCAAACGGTCGATGCCATCGTTAGCATTCATTAGTAACCAAGCCTTTTTGTAATGGTCGATGCTATTTCTCTCTAGTTTATGCCTGGATTGGGGCGAAAATAGGCTATCATTATTAGATCAAATTGGGCCTAGGTAAAGCGATTATTAGATCTAAGCTAGATTCACGGTTAGGTAAGATTTAGGGTTAGGGTGACCCGTTATTGATATATATTAAGAAAAGCATCGCTTAAAATTAAATTTTTCTTGGGTTTGCCGGATCAACCCAGTGGTCTAGTGGTAAGAGAGAGATGTTAGCATGCAGAGGTTCCGGGTTCGATTCCAGGTAATTATATTCCATTTTTCTTTTTCTGATAGAAAAAATAATTCTAAAATTGGTGAAAATTTTTCTAAGTGTCGCTAAAATGGCAACGACCGTTTACGAAAGGGAAATGCGCGGAGGCGATATCTGTTTTTACTGTTAGAGCACTAGTAGAATATATTTTTTTGGAAAAACTGTTCCATTGTTTATTATTATTATTATTATTATTATTATTATTTTATTGCTTATCAAAATAATTTGCATAAATATGTATTACATATAACACTACTATTCTAATACTAATATGCATACCAACACAAAAAAAAATAAATAAGTACTTTCACTAACCTACATTACAATACAATACCATAACAAAAGCCTACTATGTAGATGAATAAAGACTTACGAAATTATATTTTAATTTATTACAAAGGTATAATGATTTGCCATTTCTGATAATGAACTAACTTCCATTGTTTTTGGGTCTCCAATAATACGAATACGTCTTTTAACTTTATAAAGTAACAGTATGACTAAAGACAACGATAAATTATAATCCGTAAATATAGTCGCGTCATTCTTTAAGACTGGTACCAGTTTGGTTCCACTATTAACTTACAGTATCCCTAGATTACCCAGGTTGGTAAACACTTTGTCCGGTAACCTTGTTATAGCGTTTGAAGACAAATCTCTGGATTAAGGTAAAACAAAGGATCACTTTTACATACAGCAGTAAAGTACAATAAAATAATTATGCTTTATTAAACGTGGAAGCACACCTAGCTACTTGCACGTTTTCAGGTACTACACAACAAAATCACTGATATCAAAATAAAATAAAAATAAACTATTTAAAAGAAGTTATAATAATTATTGTTTAGCTTGTGAATGTCTATACCCCGCTCTACTATAAGAAAATGGGCGAATTACCTGGAAAGCGAAATAGACTAACATTGGAAATAAAACTTGATATTTTTAAATCGTTTAGGCCGGACTTTTGTAACCTGGTAGAACCTTAAGGCGTAACTTATAATTAACTCTAAATTTCCTATTTCTAATCATAGGCGTAGAAAAAGTTTAATTTACTAAACTAGTATCAGTTGTAAGATGCCCAAAGATCTACTTACAGAACCACCAAACTGCTAAGATTTGTAAAGACGTCTTCGGGTAGGACTTTTATAGCGTTTGACGACAGATATCTGTTAAAAATAATACTCCATAAGTAAACAAAAAACAACAACAATGCTAAGCCCCATGCACTCTCGTAATTAATTAACAGCAAACACTCATATATTTATATTTTTCATGATTACATTCGCTACAATGGAATGTATTTTGTATGCTTACTAGTGTCAAAAACAAAACTATAGCGAATTAATAACGAAATTATTTTAATGAACCTGAAAACAATTTCAAGGATTTGAACTGGAATTAATTTACACTCGCACGTGTTTTTGACACTACGACATGTGTGCCGGACCGACCATTCCCCGGATAATAACCACAACAGAGGCAAGCAAAGGACACTGATTGCTCGTGGCCATTTAATTAGCTCAAAAGAAAGTCTAGCCTAACAGCGAAACTCTTCAGAAATAAATGGGTATAGTATGACCTCATCGACCGTCACGTCTTCATTTGATACCTCCTAGCAATTTTTATGTCAAAATATATTTGCGCATGTCCCCTGTTCAATTACCCAGTTTGGTAATGAAATGCTCAATACGTTTAAAGTTATGCTAAAATATCAAAACATAGGCACACATTGCGTGCGTGAGCTACTTTGAAAATAACGTTAACCCATAAACGATATGAAATCGTGAAAACAGCGGAAGTAAAGTCACACGGAAAACAGCTTGCAGATGTACTTTTATTCAAATCTTTCTTCTCCCCCTACCAAAATAAAAAGCACTGAGATCACACATTTGGCCCAAAACTCTATTTCGGTGGAAAAATACAAAGTCTGCTTTTGGTTTCTAGAACAGATCTTTTTTTTCAAAAAATGCAGTATAAAGGAAAAATCAACTAAACTGCAATACCGTGAACAATCTATTGCGTCACATTGGATCAAATGCAAAGAGTGATAAGCAACAGACCACTGCAAGGACCGATCAAACAATGTGGAAAGGCATTCTTTCGAAATGGCACTACGGTCGGCCAAACCTGACATGATCAGCGCTCAAAACTAGAAAGCAGACACAGACAGCTGTTTCAGGCTTGTTATGCCCTCGTCAGTGTGCCATAGCTAGAACATAATGAGAATCGGTAACTTCACCTATCTCATATATGTCGCTAATCATTCCAGAAAGAGCTGTGATAGGGTAAATCGCACAACGGTCACGCCACAAACAACTGTAGCAAATGGCCAAAGGCGATTCATCCTAACAACCGATACATGTCAGCGCCATAGGGAGAACAGCGGAAGAACAGTTACTTCCGCTTTACTTCCGCTGTTGCAGTGTTCTGTTGCTTATCACTGTCTGTATTTGATCCAATGTGACGCAATAGATTGTTCACGGTATCTGCAGTTTAGTTGATTTAGTATAAAGGAATAGGTTTGAAGATAGACGGGAAAAGAAATCGCAAATTTTGGTCAGCTTTTTTACTGGTTATCTCAAGGGCCCGGTCGCACTAGAGCAAATTTTAATACCTTCAAAATCTTTGGCGATACAATTTGGAAAAATACAATAATAAAAAAATAATAATAATAAATAATAATAATACAAAAATAATACAAATAATGCAAAAATAATAATACAAATAACAACAATACAAATAATAATAATAATAATAATAATACAAATAATACAAAAATACAATTTGGAAAAAGAAAAAGTAGGATCCAATTTTTGTTCGACTTCTTTGAAGATTGGCGGAATTTTGTCGAACCGCAAAATATTGGAAAGTTTTTAAAACATGGAGTCACACTTATTTTTACGTTATGTGTTGACGTATTGATTACGGAAATAAACAAAATATGCTCTGGTACCGCAGTGAAATGAAAACGTTGTTTAGGTGGTTACCATTTTGAGCCACCTTTTTTCATAATGCCAACCAGAAAAGTCTTACACAGAAATTTGATGCATCCAAAATGAAAGCTAATTATTCCTGGTAATTTGCATCTGCATTTCTCAAAACCGTTTTTTTTTTATTAATTCAGTTTATAATTTCTATCGAATGTTGTTGAAGATATTAGCCAGCAAACCAACCCAACTTGTGCAGTAAACGTGAAATTGTATTGTTTATCTTTCAAAAGCAACAAATATTTGTTGGTAAACAGTTTGCACAAAGATATCTTTTCAGGCCCGAAACGTTTTCGGGTGCTTTCAGAAACGCACGCTGATCTTTTAAAATTTGTTTTTATCCTTCACAAAAGAAATGTGGAAGAAATGCCTTAGGCCTGGAAGACGCAAACTAATTAAATTGATTTGTTTTCAAGTTTCAACTTGAATTAGTAACACGAACATTCATTCTGTTTCCGTAATGTCAACCAAAAAAATATTTCACGAAAACGAAACGCATGCTAACATTATTTAACCTTTTTTTAATAGCTCAAGAATGTCACCACTTAATGATCTCTTGGAGGGGTGTTTTGACACCGCCGTGTACGTATAACATAAACAAATAGTTTGTTTCAGTTTTAGTTTAATTACGGGACTTGCCTCGAACTTTAGGAATAGCAACATGCAACCATAAATTTAATTTTGGGCTTCGCTGTTTCCTTTTGTCATTTTGTTTCATTATAGTAACTTACAGGCTATCAAGATTTCTTAGGTTGGCAAATATTCGGGCAGGAAGCAATGTTAAAGTGTTTGACGACAGATAGCTGTAAAATGATGGAAATATTAGATTAAACATAAGAACTATGAGGAACAGAGACATTTATTGAAAGTGCTACTACGACTAAAATGTGTGTATTTTCTTTCCGATTTCTGTTTACTTCAATCCATTCAATGGGTTCATAATTACAGAAATCGCTATTTAACTATTATAGCGCGAAAGCGCGCGTGATATCGCCTAATACTTACGGCCGAGTCGGCTAAAACTAGGGGATATCACGCAAGCTTGAGCGCTATAGTAGTTTTATAATTCAACACATTGATAACAAAGCACAGTTTGAAGAAAAAATATCGCCGACAAGGCTTTTATTTTAAAAAAAGCTTACATATGTTTAAACACGCGAAACTTGCAACATCACACAGTTCATGAATGAAAGTGGCGCCTTTGTCAAAAATGCGCAAGCTTGAACACTATAACTGTTTTATAATTCAACACATTTATAACAAATCACAGTTTTGAGAAAAAATTCATTGAGATTTACAACCTTTTATTAAGTAAAAGGCTTACAACAATATTTTACCTCGCGACATTTCTTACACAACAAGCAGCGAATGCCAAAACGTTTGCGGAGCTAAAATTAATTTGAGAGTTTCTACGAAGAGCTTTCGTCTACGTAAAGAACGAGACAGAGTAGTGATTACACGAATAAAAACACATTAAAACGGCATAGAATGTCTTAGTTACAAGTGTTTCGTGCCTTAAAAGTTAAATTTAGAATCAAAACAAATTGAACAAACACACGGCTACCTAAACATAGCGGCGAATAGTCTGAAAGAACTGCAGCGTGCAGTATGTCTTACAAAAATTCACAGCTAAAGGATACAAGAAACGATTAAAACATCCTACAGCCGTAGTGGCATCAATTCGCAAAGATCAGAAACTTTTCTGAGGAAGTATCAAGTCTAATCATATTCCAGAAGTGATTACTAAATGCATTTTCCGAAAATTGTGCTCCTTCATTCACTTCTTGTCGAGCGGTTGACTTTAAACCAGCTTTTTCATTCACCTTCGCCAAGAAACACTGCACTGCGACCGCGACAACGCGAAAATTTCGCGCCTTTTTTGTCCAATCATGTAATCAATAATTTTTCTCTTTTATTTTATTTTTTTTTTCGTTCCTTTCCCTTTTTTATCCAATAGTTCACGCATTTTTCTCCCAGAAACACGAAAGTGCAGGCAGCGGTCATTTTCATTTTCCTTTAAAATGCGAAATTTACTGCCATCGTTGGATATACGTCTGTAGACATAGCGTATATCGATAACTTTTTTACCATATTTGGGCAGTGCATCAATGTGTTGAGTTATAAAGAACGATATATGCTTACTGAGCCTTGGAAACCGTCGAAACCCCGTCCGCCATTACTTAGGCCTGCAATTATTCTAGAAAGCGGTATCACGTGCGAGTAACTTCTTGCATGTTTATGAAAGCATATTCGCTATAAAGTTATATGAACCAAATAATGGCGACAAGCCGAAACTGAACTTTACGTTTAACTCGAGGACGTACAAGGAGGGGTGGATGCCACCTACCACCCCACACTTACCGTTTTTTTTCAGTAAAGTTTGGGGACAACTGGTTGCTATGGTTACGAGATATGACGTCATAAGTAACATGAGGTCAACCCATTTTTTAATAAAAATGCGCGTTTTTACCTTTTTTAGTGAAAAACATATAAAATGCTACCAAAAGCATCAAAATGTTTAATTGTACGTTATTTTGCAACTCTAGTAAACAATATTTGCAATTTCCGCATTTTTCCGATAAATTTGAATTTTTATTAAAATCCAAGATGGCGGCCATCTTGGCGACCATTTTGGTTGACGTCACGGCCCCTAAGCAGCGCCACAACCCCTAATATTTAACCTATCTTGTAGAGCCCGAAATATTGCAACATCGCAAAAACCCACGGTGGGGGTATAAGTTTGCGTGTACGTCCGAGGGCTAAAATAACTGGTCATTAGAATCGCATGTGTCAAAGAAAACTCGCATTCTAATTGCCAACGAAGCGAGGGTACTTAGCGTGAAATTGCATACCCGAGAAGTGATATTGAATGGCGTCTTCGTTGGGCAATGTTCGTGTACTTTCTTTATTGGTAATGCACACTTTCTTCTAAAATGGTGAGCTTTCATTTGAAGCGAAAAATTCAGACGTGCCATTCACAATTATATGAAACATTTATCTGGAGTGAATTCCTGTTCTTCCCAATTTTAACCAAAATGTGAACTTTTGTAGAAAGTTAAGTAACCGGTTTTCGTGTGAAATTTAAAATAGAATTCACTCGTCAGGCTATGCATTTTTCTATAGAATTTGAACTAAAAAATTGGCATGGCAAGTATTCAGCACTTTCCACTTCCAAAACTGACTAGAAAGAGGGAGGCAAAATTATGATCATAGGAGTAGTAGCACTTTAACAACATCGTGTTTGCATGCACTCTTCACTTAAGCATATATTTTCAGATAAAAGGAAAACCTAATCTAAGTGATTAGTTAGGCAAAAGTTACACATGACCAACAGGTAGCCAACACGGCCAAATCGTAACTCAGTTTTTCAAAGGTACTGAAATTTTCGCATGAAAAACATATTGTGTATAAATGAGATGCTAAATCCTTTAGCCAATAGGAAACGCGAACGATGAACTTTCACCAGTGAATAAAAACATCGTTCGTCCAATCAGAACCGGGAATCCAGTAAACAAACTCATCCTTGAGCCAGCATGGCTCCATTGATTTGTTTATTGAAGAACAAGAAAACCAAAACACCGTCAAGAAAACAAAACGAGACGTTGCTTTGTTTACAGCCTTTCTTCAAACAAAAGGAGAAACAAGAAGCGAGATAGCCGAAATTCCTCCTCCTCTCAGACTTCTGAGCGATTCCGATAATGACTATAAAGACGCTAGTTTGTATTTTTTTTAACGCCGCAGAAAACCAGAAATCCAATGCCGACTAGACTTTTTTCTCGTTAGCCAAAGTTTAATGTGTAATGTCACGCATGCCGATATCTCAACAGGTTACAAAACAGACCATTCAATGATCGATATTAGCATAGCTATGCACTCGAATCCAAGAGGACCAGGTTTTTGGAAATTGAATACTTCTCTTTTGACTGAAATTGAATATGTAAACCAAATAAAATCAACAATCCAAGCTGTTAAAGAAAAATACCAAAACGATGACACTACGAACCCCGCGTTAATGTGGGAGATGATAAAATTAAAAGTACGAGAGCAGTCAATAAGATATGCTGCTGCCAAGAAGGTTAAAATGTTAAAACGGGAAGAAGAACTTGAAAAAGCAATAAATAGACTTCAAATAATTATCGACACTACGCCTGAAAATGAAAATGAAAAACAAGAGATGTTTAGAGAATTAGAAAGGGAAAAAGCAGAATTAGAAAAAATAATAGAGTACCGTACAAAAGGTGCAATCTTCAGGTCAAAATGTAGATGGTATAATGAGGGAGAAAGAAATACAAAATACTTCCTAAATCTGGAAAAAAGACATTATAAACAGGGAGTTATAAGTCAGTTAAAAATTAATGATGATGAAATAGTAACTACAGACAAAGAAATCCTAAGTCAGTGCGAATCCTTTTATAAAAATCTATATAGCTCTCACATGAGTTCTAATGACATTGATGTAAATGACATGTTTTTGAAGAGAATAACACTAAATTGCTGAATCATGACGAACAAATGTCCTGTGAAGGACAGTTAACTAAAGCAGAATGTTTAGAAGCATTAAAAAGTACAGAAGCAGACAAAACACCGGGCTCAGACGGACTGCTCGCCGAATTTTACAAACTTTTTTGGAATGACTTGTCTGACTACCTTGTGAACTCGATTAATTTCGCGTACCAGACAGGACAACTATCTGTAACTCAAAGACGCGGGATCATTAAATTAATTCCAAAAAAAAAAGACGCAGAACCTTACCTTATTAAGAACTGGCGACCTATTACCCTTTTAAACTGCGACTACAAAATTGCGACCAAAGCTATTGCGAATAGACTTAAAAAAATTCTACCAAATCTCATAGACAATGATCAAACTGGATTCATTAAAGACAGATATATCGGGGAGAATATCAGGCTCATTGATAGTATAATTAACTATGCAACAGCAACTAAAGCCTCTGGCCTTTTACTTTTTCTTGATTTTGAAAAAGCCTTTGATACAGTAGAATGGCCTTTCATACAAAAAACATTAAAACATTACAATTTTGGACAATCTCTAATTAACTGGATTAAGATATGCTACTATAACACAGAAAGCTGCATCCTTAATAATGGATGGGCCAGTGACCTTTTTAAACTAGAAAGAGGAGTAAGACAAGGCTGCCCCCTCTCCCCCTATATTTTTATTCTTTGTGTTGAAGTTCTAGCTGATGCAATCCGGAAAAACCAGAATATCAAAGGCATTTCCGTAAATGGAAAGGAAATAAAAATTAGCCAGTACGCGGATGACACCACTCTAATTCTAAATGGTTCCAAAGAATCCCTTATATCTTCCCTCGATGTCTTGGATAATTTCCGTCTAATATCAGGCCTCAAATTAAACAACAAAAAAACAGAAGCACTTTGGATTGGCACCAATGCCAACAAAAAAGAAACACTATGCCCAGAAAGGGACCTGAAGTGGGTTAAAGGAAGGGTCAAAACTCTTGGTGTATGGTTATCGACCAATCCTGAAATAACCATAGAATTGAATTACAGTGAAAAATTAGAAAAACTAAAAAAGTCTTAAGCAGCTGGAACTATCGTCGACTCACCCTTTTGGGCAAAATCACTGTGTTGAAAAGTTTAATTGCATCTTAACTCGTTTATATTCTATCCCCCCTTCCAACAAATCATCATGCCTTGAAAGAAATGAACAGTCTTTTCTACGACTTTTTATGGAGCGGTAAGGACGACAAAATCAAGAGAGATGTAATGATCAACGATTACGCAAACGGCGGTTTAAACAGGATTGACATTAATTCCTTTAGCAAGAGTCTTAAAACTACCTGGGTTAGAAAATATATCGATATCACAAATCATGAGAAATGGAAACTTTTTTTTGATTTAGAACTTCGGAACTATGGTGGTAAAGCCTTTTTTAGCGGGAACCTTTGTAAAAGCGATTTATTAAAGCACTTTCAGTTATCAAGCCTTTTTATTGTAGAGATCTTAAATATCTGGTCTGAAATCACCTTTGAATATAATGTTAAGTCTGCAGACCATTTTCTTTCTTCGAATCTTTGGCACAACTCTCTTATAAGAATTGACAATAGACCAATCTTTTACGAAGCATGGCTGTCTAAAGGGATTCAAAAAGTCTCGCATTTGATGAAAGACTCAGATACTTTCCTAACCTTTTCTGAATTCAAAGAGTGCTACGACATCAAAACAAACTACCTTACTTTTTACGGGATGATATCCGCTATAAAAGTCCTAAGAAAAAACAACATAACATCCATACGTAATAATTCAAATTTAAAATATGAAAGTTTCTACACCACATTCACAAAGGCAAGTAAACCAAATAGACTGGCTTGTAAAAAATTAATTGATTCCAAAAAACAGAACCCCACTAAGACTCAAGAAACATGGAATGTAGATTGTGCCTCTGAAGCTCACGAGCCAATAGACTGGAGAGCGGCGTACCAGTTACCTTTCCAGTGTATACAATCTAATATATATAGTTAGGCTTAGCCTAACAGCGGCGCCCTCTGAAGACCCTCTGAACAAGCTTAACTAAGATGAAACTTAACTAATAGGTGAAAGGTCGGAAGCACAAGAATTAAGATTAATGTTGACGACCGGGCCATTTTTCAATTTTAGCAATTCTCAAAAACAGTATTACCCGACCGTCTGCACAGTACATTTAGACCGTACAAAAGTTCACAAAAACAACTTTTTCTCCGTCTAGAATAACTATTACGACTACTGTTAAAAAATACAGTTGTAGCTTGTCAAAAAATGCCTGAGAAACTGATTTGGAAATCAAAATTGCCAAAAATACAAACATATTTGCATACGGCCACGCGAGTGAAGTTAGAACTATAATAAAATTCAAGTCTTGTTTTGTTTACATAAAATCGCTTTTCAACCTATGTAATGAATGACAAACACATAAAAATGGACAACACAATCTTCTTTCGATAAATTTTATTCAAATCTCCATTAGTTTATGTTGAAAAGCAAAACGGAAAACGCGCATCGAGGCCGAGCCGTGTCTTCGATGAAATTCAAGAAATTAATACAACTGAATTTAAGCTACACGTTTAAAAACAATTCTCCAAAACTAACGAGAACACATTAACAAAAACTCAATCACAGATTGATATCTAGATAAATTTCCATCGAAAAATGTAATTTGTTTTATCTTTAAGTCCCTCCGGCGACTACTGTGCTTGGAAATTCTTTAAATCTCCGCTTTGGTGCTGAAATCCGTAAAACGAACCCATCTCTCGCATTGCTAAAAACGTATATAGTTCCTCGAAGCAAGATTTTATCCCTGAAAGCTCTTCTTTTTCCACTAAAGCGGCTCCTGAGTATCCCTTAAGAGCGCCTGTCCGTAAAAATCAGACAAATTTGAATTTTTTTGGCAAGTAATAAAAATTCGATTTCTTTCATATTTTAAAGTTAGATAGATTAAGGTATAACAAAAATCACTGGATACTTTTTCGGCCAAATATCTTTTTATTTAAAAGAAAAATTCAAAAAATGAAAGTCCGTTAAAATCGCCATTTGAGGTGGAAAATTATTGCACAACTTTGACAGTCTCCCTTGCAAAAACAAGTAACGCTACAGCATTTAAAACATGAAAATCATATTTTGCAATCTTTAGATATCTAGTAGAGTGATTTAGGGAATTATTTTGTTGTTCTCTGCTTGCAAAATAATTTTATTTCGAAGACATACATTTTACTTCTTTAAAAGTACCTCGTAAACAAAACAATTTTTCACCATGTGCTAAACCTTCAAACGGATTAAGTTTCTGTTGGTTAATTTTTATAAAGATGATCTCAAGATTGCCGTAAAAATTTCTTTGGGCAAATGATTCAGAGCGACGCTAGAGCATTTCAAACTTCGTTAAAATTAGAGTTATTTGACCTTACGAGGTCAACTATCAATTTGCGGGTCACACAAACATTTCACTTTCCACCACGTCATAAATAAGGTTAAAGAAGCCACATAGAAAAAATGTTTTGAAATTTTCTTACCTTATTTGTTGTAGAAGCCTTATCCAGAGATCATTTTCTTGAATTTTTTTCACCGTTCATCGTATGTCCCTTAGTCTTGTTTACAACGTTCCGATAAACGTCGGACGACAACAACGTAATATTAAACGGTCGGGTCAGCCAATCTTTGTTAAACTTTCGACACTTTTCAGTATCACGGCATCTATTCAAAGGGTTAAGTACTTTTTGGAGCGTTCCTCGGTTTTGTAGTGCGCAAAAAGATTTGAAATGTTACTTTGAAGTACAAACAAAACATGTCGGACGTTTGCTTTCAGTCGTTTTTTCAGTTATGTCACGCAATGCAGTTTTGTTTGCATTTAAGGGGGTAGGGGTGCGGATAAGGCAATTAAATTGAAACACTTTTGCAAGTAAACAAAATAACTGTTTAGAAATATATTTCAGCACCATTAAATTTTCTTCGTTAGTAATATGTTCTAAAATATATTAATTGGTAGCAATAGCCTTTTGCGAGCAACGATTTTCAACTCCTCTCCCCAGTCCTGCTTTCCATATTCAATATTCATATTGGATGCGTTTTTCTCGTTTCCTAAATTTACCTTCTTACCATACGAGTCGAGGTGCCGTCTACTTGATGGAGCTACCCCTGAAAGATGGGTGTACCAGGGCTTCTTGTGGATAGCATCATGCATGTGATCCCCTTTTACTATAAATTTCCAGTTGCGGATCCAGCTTGCTCATAAGGAGAGGGGGTGGGAGGAGGAGTGAAAATGGTTCTGAAAAAAGTTCGGTCCCTCGAGCCTTTTTATTCGCCAAAAGAGGGATGGAAAGGGGCCGCTTCCCTAGATCCGCCACTGAACTTAATTCGACAACTTTAGTTTACAACTACTTCCTTTACATTTCAAGTAAACAACGCTGCTCGACATAAAATAAGTTCGATCTCATATTCAGGTCCGGTAAATTTCAAGACAGATTTGTGATTAGAGATGTCCTTTGTGCACGAAATGTCATAACCACAAACTGCACCAACAAAGGACTTAAACGAACAAGTGCCTTCCATTTTTGTGTAATACCTGGAACTGAACTCGAATCTTTGATGTACAAAAACATGCACTTTAGCACCGCCTTCAAGTAAACACAGACACTAGGTAATTAGCATAACCAGGTAGTGTTTACTTTTTTGTCAACTGCATTATTTAAACAGCATTTATTTTTCTTCTCGACAATTGGCGATTACTTTATTAAACTTAGTAAGTTCTTCAATTTTCAGATATTCTCTCGTTATCAACTTTAAAATCTGAGCGGGTTTCTAATTATTAAGAGACAAAGAAATTAAGAGACAAAGAAAATATCAGTTGCGGCCAGTGTAACGGTTTGACAAACGTTTACGTCACTAGTTGCATTGTACAAATTGATATCTTTTGGGGAATGCATGTGGCGAATTTTAGATTGATTTTCCCTTTTTCGCATAATGTTTCATGAAGACAGTATCCTTTTGATAAAAAGAGAAAAAGAATACGAAAAAAGGACAGAAATAGCTAAATACCACAGTGATATTAATTAGGTAAAAACTAGTGATCCATTTGCATTTCACACAGTTCGTTTTTACTTACTGTGCAACGGCGAATAAATAATCTTTCCGGAGTAGAACAATAGAGAATGGAGGCACTTTTAAAAATGTGCTAACGTAACTGAAAAGTCTTTGTATTTTTTTTTTTCTCCGCTGCAAGAATTTTAGACATAGATTCGGTGTTTTCAAGCTCTTTAGCCGAATTAGCCCTACCCCTACCCCGCTAAAATGCCGACCAACAGCTGCATTGCGTGACGACACAAATAACTGCTGTCACGATCACGACTTAAACGGCCCGACATGTTTGTTCATTCAGTACTTCTCAAGCAGTGATTAGATTTATCTACCCGTTAACTTCAACCGAAGAACATTCTACAAATGCTATAGCCTTTAAATAAGATGCCATAATGCTGAAAAGTGTCGAAAGTTTAACAGAGGTTTGCGTGCGACCTTTCATGGCAGTCCGCGGCCGGCGTGCATCGGAAATTATAAATGAACAAGACTAAAATACGATGAACAAAGAAGGGATTTATACACAAAAATGGTCTCTGAATCTGTCTTCTACCGCAAATGAGGTAAGGAAAATTCAGTGTTTCCCAATGTGGCTATTTTAATTTCATAATGGGTTAACACAGAAGCAGAAGTTTATAGAATATTTGTGTGACCCGCAAATTGATTGTTGACCTCGCAGGGTCAAATAACTCTCATTTTAACGAAGTTTGAAATGCTCTCTCGTCGCTCTGAATCATTTGCCCAAAGAAATTTTTACGGCAATCTTGAGATCATCTTTATAAAAATTAACCAACAGAAACTTAATCCGTTTGAAGGTTTAGCACATGGTGAAAAATTGTTTTGTTTACGAGGTACTTTTAAAGAAGTAAAATGTATGTCTTCGAAATAAAATTATTTTGCAAGCAAAGAACAACAAAATAATTCTCTAAATCACTCTACTAGATATCTAAAGATTACAAAATATGATTTTCATGTTTTAAATGCTGTAGCGTTACTTGTTTTTGCAAACGAGACTGTCAAAGTTGTGCAATAATTTTCCGCCTTAAATGGCGATTTTAACGGAATTTCTTTTTTTGCATTTTTCTTTAAAATAAAAAGATATTTGGCCGAAAAAGGTATCCAGTGATTTTTGTTATACCTTAACCTATCTAACGTTAAAATATCAAAAGAATCCAATTTTATCACTTGCCGCGATATGTTTGATATTTACAGACAGGCGCTCTTAATTAGCATCCCTGTCTTGAGTAGCAAACCACGAAAAAATGCAGGAAAATAACGACTTTAATTTAAACCGTTTTCTCCGCTCAGTAAACACAGCAAAACATCAAAGTGTTTTCCCAGCTGACGTGACATTCGGCCGTGTAACCGCGCGAAAAAAGCCTCGCTTTGGTTTCAACATGACGTCGTACGCGCATATTTTGCGACGTCATACGCGCCCGCGAGCTAGTCCTCCGCTAAGATCCCGGATGTTGTGTGGCGTCATACGCGCATGCGCGCTAGCCTTGCGCGACACACATCTCCGACACACATGTTTTTGTTGCAGACAGCGCCCGCGAAACATTCCGCTAGCCATGACCATGAAAAATGAGGGCATAGGTTCTATGAGTATGGGGCTCCGCAGCCGGGCCTTCGGCCCTGCTAGGCTCCGCTACAAAAAATAATTGTTTTCCAATTTAAATTACTGCATAGACGATTAGCGACTAATGATTTTCTAAAAAAAGTAGGAATAAAAGATAATGATCTCTGTAGTTTCTGCCAAATCGAGAAAGAAAGTCCGATCCATCTTTTTTTTTCGTGTAGAGTCGTCTCTGATTTCTGGAAAAATTTCAAGGAACTACTTATAAACCAAAAACTGTACTGAGAACATACAACATCTCCTTAACTACAATTTTGGGCCTTAAGCCATGCACCTCAAAGAATAAACAAAAACTTAACTTCAATTTTCTGGTGGCCAGATATTATATATGGACTTGTAGAACACGCAACTTGACTCCTGAAATAGAACATTTCTCAAGCTTTCTGGCAGGTTATAACAGCCTCAAAACTGGAGCAGTTCTAGGTGCAACTCTTTAGAAAATCATGGGGGTGATACACAAATGATTCTTCAAGTAAATTATATACCATATTGAGATAGCGTGATGACACTGTACGAAGGGCTATACACGTGTACGTGTGCGTGCGTGTGTGTGTACATTAGATTGTTTAAACCTTTACAGTATACTTATATTAATTTGAAGTGATTTGAAATAGAAATGCAAGAATACAAAATAAGTTTAGCTGTTATTGTAAGTCATTTATTAGAAGTCCCATTTAACTAATCGAAAATAAAAATTGTACGCATACGTAATGTATCGTAAGTAATCCTATTGTAAGTAAGTCAGCGTATTGTTTGTAGTAAGAGTAACTGTAACCCAAGTAATGTAAGAAACTGTATTGTAAGGTATTGTAAGTAGTGCTTTTTGTGTGTGGCAATAAAAAAAAATAAATAAAAAATAAAATAAATAAATAAAAACTTGGTGCGCCACTTATTACAAGTACTTATTTATATTTTTCAAACATATGTCCAAACAAGAATGCTTGCTATTTCAAGGGCGCAATAGCTTTGACTGAAAGGATATAAAGGTGAACTGCAGAACATGAAATGTTAACTTTTTGAGAGTTCTTTCTTTACATTCTTTAATTGAGGTCAAATTTGTATTAAAAAAATTCAAAAAAAATAAAAAAAATAAAAAAAATTTTTTTTTAACACAGTTTTCAAATAAACAGTTTTGTCTCCACAGTCTTCGCATAATAACTTGATAAAACATTAGCGTGTACCGTTATTTTTTTCTGATTTATAACCGAGCGAACTTGTAAATCTCAGTTAGGTTATCGTTCTTAAAGTTATAAAATTACGTCTACTAATATTTTGATTTGTAGTGCTCATTAAAGAAATGACTTAACAATCGGACGTACACACAAACTTATACCCCCCACCATGGAACAAGGGGGAGGGGTTGTTGCAACGCCTACATTGTTGTTTTGCGATGTTGAAATATTTCGGAAATATTTTACGTCTTATAGAGAGCCTGTGATGCACTCTACAAAATAAAGTAAATGTAAGGGGGTTGTGGTGCTGCTGGGGTCCGTGACATCATCCATAATGGCCGCCAAGAGGAAAAATAGGAAAAATGCGGAAATTGCAAATATGTTTTGCTAGAGTTGCAAAATAAGAAACAATTAAACATTTTGATGCCTTCGGTAGCATTTTATATGCATTTTTACCGAAAAATGTGGAAAAACACGCATTTTTATTCAACAATAGCTTGACCTCATACTATTTATGATGTTTTGGTTATTTTTAGTTCGTAGCACCTGAATGGGTTCCCTTTTACCCCCTTACATGCGACGGATTTTGCTCTTAAAAAATCTCAATATCTATGAAATAAACAAATTACCCCATGGAAAATGCTTTGTACGATGTTTGTGCACTTGTTGAAGCGTATCAGAAAACGATCGAGTAAGCGCAGCAAACGAGTGAGTTTTCTGATACTTTTCAACGAGTGCATAAAAATCGTACGCGCGCATTTCCCATGGAGTAATCTCAATTTCGGTAGTAAAAGACAACGAGAATTTTATTGGGCGAGTACGAGTTGTCTTCTGCTTTTACATACAGATACGTTAGCTTTCTCAGGTTGGCAAACACACTTTCTGGTAGCACTGTTATATTATTTAACGACAAATACCTATGAGAAATGTAAAAGTGTGAGATAATATTAATAATTCAGTTCAGTCTATTTGCGATTTTCCAATACCGACGGGAGACAAAACGTGCTTTTTCTTTAACGAAATCCATATAAATTGAAAGAAAAAAATAACTGAGTTTCTCTTACAGTTCTTCTAACTTTTCTAGGTTGGAAAATACACGTTCGGGAAGCCATGTTAAAGCATTTGGTGACAAATACCTGCAAAACGCAGAGAACTAAAAATAAACGTTTAAACTACGAGGGCTATTAAAGGAGGATATTACCATCTTTCCGGCATGCACTACAAGCAAACTATATTATAAAACGGCGGAGATCCACAAGCAGCTCATTAAAAGCTAGGTATTTTTTATTTCAGAAAAATATAAACAACTACCATTAACCTCATTAACCTCCAATATAAGGACAATATAAGACAATCTATGCCTATATCAGGACGCTTAAATGATTATTAATTGTAATTAAATTCCATTAAAGCTGAATAATTATATTTAAACAGTCCATAAACAGGAAATTTAAAGCTGTGTAAACTGTCAGTCAAAATATGGTTGCCATGGAAACGTCGTTATTATTAGCGTTTAGTTGTGCAAGGGGATAATACTTTTCACTTACAGATTCTCTAAATTTCTCAGGCTGGCAAACACACTTTCATGTAGCACTGTAATATTGTTTGAGGACAAATATCTGTGAAAATAGTTATGCAAATTAAGTTATTACCAGCAATATTTCGGCACGATTCGAAGCAATTGTCAGCTTTAACCCTGCGATTTACAAGAGAGGGGAGAGGGGTTCTCCGATTTTTACAAGACCGTTTAAGATTAGCACGTGCCGTCTTCAGTAGCTGTTTGTTTATCCTTGAGACACATTTTTGTGTAAGGTTTGGCGACAACCGGTTGCTATGGTAACGAGACATGACGTCATAAGTAGCATGAGGTTAAGCCATTTTTTTAAATAAAAATCCGTGTTTTTCACCTTTGTTTGGTGAAAAAAAAATCATATAAAATGCCACCAAAAGCATCAAAATGTTTAATTGTATGTTATTTTGCAACTCTATCAAAAACTATTTGCAATTTCCGCATTTTTCCGATAAATATGAATTTTTAGTAACATCCAAAATGGCGGTCATATTGGCGGCCATTTTGGATGACGTCACGGACACCCAGCAGCGCTACGACCCATAATATTTACCTTATCTTGTGGAGCACATCACAGGCTATCTATTAGACGTAAAATATTGCAACATGGTAAAAACCCAAGGGGGGGGGGGGGGGGGGGCTGCAACAACCTCCCCTTCTACCACGGTCATCATCATCATCGATCGTTATTTATTCACGAATATTCTATCATATAGTTATGGTCTTCCTAAGAGTCGTGATTAACATTAACTACATTAAACTAACCGTTTTAACTATAGAACTACTAAATTACACGCAAGAATAAAATGCTATAAAAACTTAAATGATCATTGTTTCATTCTTTCTTTTTTCGGTGGGGGTATAATTAAGTTTGCGTGTACGTCCGAGGGTTAATGCTCTTGACGTTACGAAAGTGGGGCACAATGTGCTCAGAAAAGCCCAGGCTTAATATATTTATGGGATTACAAGTCCTTGTTTCTCATCATAAACATAGCATCAGAACAAACAGCTTGTTAGACTAGCATATAGTTGCTCAACGTTTCACTTACAATTTTATTAGACCATTTAAGTTTACGAAGACACCTTCTGGTAGCACAGATATAGACACTGGGTTGATATGATGTGACTGATCGTGAGTGTCACAACAATTACCAACTGCGTATTTAATAGGATTGTTTGTAATAAACCTTTTTTAGTTTAGTTAAGTTTCATTTAGGCTTACAATTCGTTGTTTCTGATCAAAAACATTGGATCAGAACAATAAAATTAAACAGCCTTTTGGATTAGAATATAAATGCTCAACGTTTCACTTACAATTGCGTTAGACTACTCAAGTTTGCGAAGATTCTCTCTGGTAGCACAGATATAGCATTTGATGTCAAATTTCTGTGAAAGCAATAAAATAAAACTCGGCCGATATGATGTGATTACTGAGTGTCACAAGGATTAGCAACTGCGTTATTAGTCCGATTAGATTATGAGTACATGTCGTCAACATCAAAACCATTTCTAATATTTATCTCCTAAAACAAAGCAATCGATCGGCATGTCCAATTTTCCGTATATATATATATATATATATATATATGCTGAGTAAAAAGTTTTACACAAACGGTGAACTCTTCAGCAGAAGGATCCAAGGATACGACGCCACCACGTGAATTTGTAGAGAATTTGTAAATATATATAATATATATATATATATATATATATATATATAACTGTCTATGTATATATTTCAGAAATCGCTGTGAATCGCCTTCCTAACGAGAATAGGTTGGTGATCCAAAGATTATGAGGCAATTAGTTGTCCATATCTCCCTTCCCACACTAATTTGTATATATATATATATTATTGGTTAATGTGCGAGTTAAAGAAGACGTAACAAAACAAACTCGCGCGTGTTTTGAAATAATTTAACGAACAAAAATAATCAGATTTCTGCGCGTAACATGGTAGCGAGCATAGTTCTCTTGCATTACTTTAGATAAGACAAATTGTTCATTGCGGGTTTTAATCTCTTTATCCAGAAGTTTTCTCGCGCACGTCTCATTTCCACGTTGCGGCTTCTGACGTTCTCTAGCAACGTTAGTCTTAAGGTATGTGCCCTGGGTGCAACCCGTCTTAAAATGCCGCACTGTAGGTAAATGTTCATGACCAATGGATATGTCTGAGCGGTGTTGGTTTGCCCGTATGCGGATGCAATTTCCTGTATAATTTCCTATATATATATATATATATATATATATATAGAATTTTCACTTGTAAAACAATAAGCTCCGACTCCAGTCAAGACTTTTGACAGATTTATTCTCAACGTTTCGGCCTCACGGCCTTCTTCAGGAGAATTATTGCATTATGGCTTGCTTACAACATTTCAAAATTTGCTATTAACGGAAATGCGGTTCGTTGCAAATACGAACTCGCATACGATTAAACAATTAAACCTTATTGGCTGCAGCGCGCATTTGAATAACGTAATGGAATAAAACAAACCGACATGCGCGCGCGCGTGCACAAAATGTTGTGCACAAAATGTTGTGCACAAAATGTTGAGGGACCAATCACAAGTCTTCAAAATATATATATATATATATATATATATATATATATATATATATAACTAATTGCCTCATAATCTTTGGATCACCAACCTATTCTCGTTAGGAAGGCGATTCACAGCGATTTCTGAAATCTATACATATACAGTTAAATTGAGAACATACATTTTCACAACAAATTATTATTCAACTCCCGGCTGAGGCACTTATTCACTCATAATCTTTGTTGTGAAAATTTCTGTTCTCAAATCAAGTTCAGGAATTTATATTAGGGAGCTTAAGATCCACGACGACGGCATGGACGACGACGACCGGAAGTGAGATTCACGCGATTTTCCCGCGAATTCCGTCGTCGTCCTCTCGTCGACGACGACCAAGCCAGTAGTTTCACGTCGTCGTGCAAAGGAGTTGTTTAAACAAAGTTCAAAGGTAAAACTTTGCATTGACTTGTCACTTTTGTAATCTTTTTTCATCCTTTATCTTTTGTGGTTTCATTTAAGCTTCTCTTTCTATTTTACGAAGCGAATTGGATTAAAAATTTGACTGCATATATTAAACGTGCGTGTTTTCGTGTTGTTTACTAACTGGCGGCAAGACAAGAAGAAAAAGGCTAACCGTTTAGTCGTAAATTTATTTTTCCATGTGGTTGTAAAAAGGAATGAAGAACCTGAATAATAATTATAAGTACTCAATTGTGTTTTGACTTGAGAACACAACTGTAAGTGCTGGCAGCATAACGTTTATCTTTAAACTTGCCCTTACGGTCGAAACAATTACATCGAAAAAAATTATTCATGACTGCAAGCAGCTGGCCGCAAGCCTTGAATAGAAGAATTTAATCACTTGTACTCTGTAATTTTCGCCTCTGTAATATGTAAAAATATATCGATCTCTAGCAGTGACACGTTTCATTTTGTAACTTTTTTGCACGTGCGATTATTTAGAATCACTTACGGCCAAATACAATTTTTTTGCCAACTCTTGTAATTAATTGTGTATCGTGTTTATTTTTAGGAATCCAAACTTTGTATGGAATTCCGAACACAATATACTATTGTGCCGGGAACTCGTCCAAACACTCGGACTCGGTCATTTCATACAGCGCGAACTTTCGATATTCTCCATGGGGAAAAAATCAGGATTTTTTGCCTCGAACAGGTCAAACAAAACTGGAAATTCTTCGTCGTTAATAAAGTTTAATCCACGGCTCAAAAAAAGAAGCTCACTCATGTCCTTAAACGATGTTATCTTGAGCGAGACGTTTTCAACAAGCCAAGTCGAAATAAGTCGTCGTCGCCTACCTGCTGGCCGCATCTTAAGTTTTCATTTTCCCACCGAAACCGACGTCCTCAGTCCAGTCTTCCCGCGGTCTATAGACGTCGTCGTCGTCTCGTTCGTCGTGGATCTTAAGTTCTCTATTTTTACAGTGTACAAGACAATGTAATTCATTGTTTCTAGTCATACACTTATCTAAAATCGTGCAAGCAGTTTATTAAATAGAACAGCTTATAAGTTATGTTTTGGATGCACAAAGTGTTTCGTACAAAAACCGCAAATCTCTCAAGTTGGCAAAAACTTCTGCAGGCAATTCTTCTATAGCATTTGATGACAAAACTCTGTGAAAGAAAATAATAGGAAATGTTATTTTTAGTACATGTATTTATTTGACTTGTTATGGGTCTCTCAAACAATGCTTTCTATCAAGCGCAAAACTGTAGGATCGCTAGCAGCAATCATGGAGACTTGCAGTTTTTTAAACAATTTACATTGTACGATTATGAATGGCGAGAAACCAACTCCCATTTTGGCTTTTAGCTTTAATTTGCTCATAACGCCCCTGAAAAAGGCCGTGACGGCCGAAACGTCGAGCAAATCAAAGCTAAAAGCCAAAATTGGAGTTGGTTTCTTGCCAATCATTCATTTAATATATACCTGGATTTTTGAAAACGTGATCAACGAAAATGTACGCAATTTCATTACAACTAGCCCAAACAAGGGTTTTTATGACACCGATCAGTCCGAAAATCACAGGAAAGAGAGAGAGAGGCAGCGAGAGTGAGAGAAAAAAAGACAAGCAACAGTCTTTAGTTTTTATATTGTGGGTTTTAGAGATAGGCTAAGAACGCTCACTAGGGCGATATCGTTTCAAAAAATCCAGGTATATATATATATATATATATATATATATTCTTAAAGTTGATTTGAATGTATTTCAGAGAGCGCTCAACTCTTAGAGGAGCATTGACAATTATACTAAATAAACTGGTTTAAGACTTCAGAGGTAATTCATCGTTTTATTACTACAGCTCTGTTTCGTATGGCCAAAAGATGACCACACTCATCAGGTAATGTAAGATCCAAGTGTAAGATTTTTTTTGCATAATTCGTTTTTTCCCTTTTGTTGCGTACGTATCAGGCTTATAGTTCATTACATCCCTTTGTTTAGTTTCTTTGCGCGCATTTAGGTGTTTAGTTCTTAGTGTTATTTAGCGCCCCCTCGTTAGCGTCTCTTTACTTTGCATCTTTATTAGCGCCTTTTTTGGTTTCTTTAGTTTTCTGTTCCGCATATTTAAACCGTATTTTTACATCGCCGTTAGCAGTGCAATTTTTTGCAGTTCATTCTAGTTCGCGCTTAGCGCAGTTCTCTTTGGTCTTTCAAGTGCCTTCGTCGCGTTTTACGCAGTTCGCTACAACAGCAGTTTTCTCTGGCCGTAACAATGTAAGTGTGTTTCATAGTCCTCGCTTATTGCAGTTTCGTTGTTTCTTTATGTCGAATTTTCCTTAGTCGCAACTTGTAATTTTTTGCTGTTTTACCGTTTTTAGTTTCAACCCACGAACCCACGCACAGCTCCTTCGTATCAAATAAACCTTCGTTTGTATAGTGGATTTGTTGGTGGTGTTGTGATTTCCGGCCATGAGAGCTATTCGCCTACTGCAGTTTCATCGTTGAAAATTGTTCAGGACATGTCGTTTTCGTCATGAGCGTCAGCCATTGGCAGTTTACAGAGCCCGTCGCCCGGCGAGTTGGAACACGTGTGAGACAATCGAATCGTACGTTAGACTTGGAGGCCGTTCGCCTGGAAAGACTTCGTTTTAAGAAAAACTCGAGATCTGGTCACGCATCTACAGTTACCGCCATTTCGAATGAAATTTCTGGCTTGTTATCCGACGATCGCAGTCTTCAGGAGGTGAAAGAGAAGCTTGTTCATTTGGACAGCGCCTTTGAAAGATTTAGAGAGGCCCATCGCGACTATGTCAGCGAAAATCCGGATGAGAATGCCATTGCTGAGGGTCAACGCTATCTTGAAAACAAAGAGAGAAGGTTCTGTGTTTTCCGTCAGCAGATCATTGATTGGATAACTGAGACTGAGTACAAACTGTTAGCAGAATCGCTTCAAGAGGATTCAGCGGTGAAACCCGAGGATTCAATTAGCTGTGCTGGCACGTCGATTCCCTCTGGTGCTTCCAAGGTTTCAAAACATTCTAGTCGAACAAGTTTCCGTAGTGGCCGTGCTTCATCAGTTGCAACTGCAAGAGCCAAAGAAGCCGCAAGAGTTGCTGAGCTAAAGGCCGAAATTTCTATGCTCGAAAAGCGTCAGGCTCTTGAAGAGAAAAAGTTTCGTCTGCAACAGGAAGAATTCCGCCTTAAGCTTGAAGCTGAAGTGGTTAAGATATCAGCAAAGGAGAGGGTCTACGCAGCAATGAGCACCCCTTCTCTACCAGAACTAAAGCCCTTGAAATTGGAAACAGAGTTCCAGGATCAAGATCCGCCCGTTACCTGTTCCCGAAAAGAACGATCCCAAGAGAAGTTCCCCACCCAGGCCAGGGCGCGTCTAGGGATTCCGTTCCGTTAGGCCCGCCTGAACACTCAGCTTTTGCAGTCGGTGAGGATCTACGAAAGGAGACGATTGGTTTACAGCGCCAGCAGACTGTCCTTCAGCTTCAACAGAATAGAATAGTGGAGTTGTTGGCGCACAATCAGAATAGAAGCAGACTTCCACAGCCCCGTGTTTCTGTCTTTGACGGAAACCCCCTTGAGTACCGCACCTTCGTTCGCGCTTTTGAGAGTTTGATTGAGTCCAGAACATATAGTAGTACTGACAGGCTATACTATCTGGAGCAATTCACCGCAGGGGACGTTAAAGAACTTGTAAGATCCTGTCATCATCTGCCGCCGGAAGAAGGTTATGATGAGGCTCGCAGGCTTTTGAAAAGGAAGTACGGCGATGATTACCGCATAGCATCCGCTTATGAGACAAAGGCCCTCGACTGGCCGAGCATAAAGGCAGAAGATGGTGTGGCTTTAAACCGTTTTTCAATCTTTCTGGCAAGTTGTAAGAACGCTTTGGCAGGTAGCCAGTACATCTCCAAGTTTGATCAACCGGGAAACATCCAAAAGTTGGTGCTCAAGCTTCCTTACAACATGAGGGAAAGATGGCGTCGCACAGCCGATGACATTATGGAACGACAGATAAGGCCAGTGTACTTCAGTGACCTCGTTGCTTTTGTTGATCGTGAAACTAGGATACTAACCAACCCAGTCTTTGGCAAGATCTCCGATACCGTACGATCGGCGCCTGGTCAGCGGTCCTCTGGTGGCAAGACATCCAATTCTAAGAATCTCAGTCTTTTAGCGCAAGTAGAAGGCAGCGAAAGTCCCCCCAGTGAGACAGTTCCGCAAGGCGCAAAGGAGCCAAGTCAGCGCGCCGGTGGAGAGCAGAGACCTCAGGCTCGCAAGGATCAGGCATCCGGAATCGATCCCCCTCCCTCGCAAGGAAAAGTTCGGTGTCTCTATTGCAGCAGAAACCACGCCCTCGAGGATTGTCAGTCATTACGTTGGAAACCCTACCCAGAAAGGATTCAGTTCCTGGTATCTAACAAATTGTGCTTCGGATGCTTATCTAGTGAACATGTCTCAAGGTTTTGCACGCAGAGGAAAGCTTGTAAATTTGCAAACTGTAAAAGAAAGCATCCTACTATTCTTCACACAAGCCCTCGTGAGAGAGCAGCAGTAGATGTCGGTGTTGGCACGGAGGACGACCTTACCACTCAGGCTCGTAGTAACATGGTTAACATGGGCATCAATGCCAGCGGCCGGACATTGGGTGAGAGTCACAGGACAGGCATGGCCGTGATACCAGTTAAAGTAAGGGCAAGGAATAGTGATGAGAGGGTCATCACCTACGCCTTCCTGGATAACGGCAGCAACTCCAGTTTCTGTACTGAATCACTGATGAAGCAGCTCGGGATTAGTGGTCAGCAGGTCAAGATATCGCTGTCCACCCTGGAAAAGAAGAATAGCGTCGCCAACAGCTTCCTAGTTCGTGATCTTCTTGTGTCCGATTTGGACGAGAACGAGTGGGTTAGCCTCCCAACCCTTTACACCAGACCGGAGATCCCTGTTTGCAGCAATGACATTCCAACTCAAGAGGACGTTGATCAGTGGCTCCACCTGCAAGGAGTCTTTCTGCCGCATCTCCATGCTGAAGTTGGCCTTTTGATTGCCAGTGATGTTCCCAAGGCCCTTGATCCACTTGAGATTAAGCACAGTCAAGACGGTGGCCCATATGCTTCAAGAACTCGCATTGGCTGGGCAGTTAACGGTCCCCTTGGCCGTCGTCGCCATGGGTTACAGCCATCGAGTTTCGTTGCTAAAGTCGATCACCAGTTCCAGCAGATGATAGAAGATTTCTATAATCGCGATTTTACTGATCCCATCGTTGACGGCAAGACAGAGATGTCTCAAGATGAACGTAGATTTATGCAAATCGCCGAGCAGACCGTGGAGTTGAGAAATGGGCACTATCAAATCTCGTTACCGTTTAAAGATCGTCAAGCCTCTGTACCCAATAACAAAGCTCAGGCCTGGCAGCGCGCCATTTGGTTGAAGAAGAAGCTGGAGAGAGACCCGAAATTGTATCAAGATTACAAGGCCTTCATGGAAGACATTCTGTCTAAAGGATACGCGCGCAAAGTTTCTCCCGATCAGAAGAGTCTCGTGAAGGACACCGCCTGGTACATACCACACCATGGAGTATACCATCCTCACAAGCCGGGAAAAATCCGCGTTGTGTTTGATTGTTCAGCCAAGTTTATGGGCAAGTCTCTCAACGACATGTTGTACAAGGGCCCAGACCTAACCAGTTCGCTTGTTGGAGTCCTCTCAAGGTTTCGTGAAGATAGAGTAGCAGTTATGGCGGATATAGAGTCCATGTTCTATCAAGTTAGAGTTCCGGATCCCGACAGTTCCTTTCTGCGGTTCCTTTGGTGGGAGGATGGCAATATGGCGCGCGAACTGCAGGAATATCAAATGGTCGTACACTTGTTTGGAGCTATTTCGTCACCAGCTTGCGCAAACTTCGCACTCCGTAAGACAGCAGAAGATAATCGACACAGCTTCCCTCCTGACGTCATCAGCACAGTTAAAAGGAATTTTTATGTGGACGATTGTCTAAAGTCCCTTCCTTCCGAGTTTCAAACCGTCGAGCATGTTGACAGTTTACGAACTTTACTTGCATGTGGTGGTTTTAAGTTAACCAAATGGATCAGCAACAGCCGTGATGTTCTGGAAGCCATTCCTGAGCAGGAGCGAGCGAAAGAGATCAAGAACATCGACGCACGCAAGGACGAGTTGCCTGTTCAGCGAGCCCTCGGAGTTCAATGGTGCGTGGAATCGGACTCATTTCGCTTCAGAGTCAACATAAGCTCTCGTCCACCAACGCGTAGGGGAATCCTGTCTGTAGCTAGTACCATATTCGACCCGTTGGGTTTCCTCTCACCCTTCATTCTAACCGCAAAAGAAATTCTTCAAGATCTCTGTCGTATCAAGCTTGGATGGGATGATGAAATCCCAGCTGAATGCACTACACGTTGGGAGAATTGGTTAACGGATCTTCCAAAGCTCTCGAAGTTTGCTGTGAGTCGCTGCTTAAAGCCAGCGGATTTTGGTCAAGTTAAATCCAGTCAGCTACATCACTTCTCTGATGCATCTGAAGCTGCTTATGGTTCAGTGACTTATCTTCGACTTGTTAATGACGAGGACCGGGTTCATTGTTCATTCCTGTTTGGTAAAGCACGCGTTGCCCCTTTGAAAGCCGTTTCGGTTCCTCGATTAGAGCTCTCAGCCGCGACCGTTTCTGTGCGACTAGACAAGATGCTCAAAAGAGAGCTAGAGATGCCTCTTAATTCCGAATCCGTGTTTTGGACAGACAGCATGTCAGTACTTCGTTATGTGAAGAACGAAAATACGCGATTTCACACGTTCGTTGCCAATCGAATTGCCATACTACGAGACGGTTCAAGTCCGGATCAGTGGCGCTTTGTGGAAGGTGTAGTTAATCCTGGAGATTACGCTTCAAGAGCAATGACCGCCGATGCTTTGATGAGTTGTCCAAGATGGTTAATGGGGCCGGGGTTTCTCTGGAAGCCAGAAGAAGATTGGCCTAGGAACCCTCCTTCATCGCCTGATACTTTTCGAGACGGAGACCCGGAAGTGAAAGTGGTTTACAAGGTTTGTCAAGCCTCAGTATCCGAGTCTGCCCATCCTTTAGTTGAGTACTTTCAACAAGCGTCTTCATGGCACCGACTGAAGAAGTCCGTTGCATGGTTTTTACGGTACCGTGGAAACTTGCGAAGATTAAGTAAACGCGGGAAATCAAGAGAGCCAATCCAATCCGCCCCCATCCTTTCTTTACCACCGATCACCGTTGCAGAGATGGAAATCGCGGAGCTAGAGATCCTTAGGAATGTGCAGCAGTTTCATTTTCCGGAAGAGCTTGAGTTGCTGAGCAAGTCTGTAAACGGTGCGCAAGTCAAGAAGAGTAGCTGCCTTCGAAGTCTGGATCCCATCTTAGTCAACGGAGTTTTACGTGTCGGTGGGAGACTAAGTTTAGCGTCCACTGCATTCGAGACCAAACACCAGATTATTCTACCCAAGAACGATCACGTGACCAACCTTGTAGTTGAGTATTACCATCAGATCTCCGGACACTCTGGCAGAGAGTACGTTATCAGTGTTGCGCGCGAGAAGTTTTGGATCATAAATGCCAGTTCTGTTGTTAGAAAGGTCCTTTCCAAGTGTTTTAGTTGCCGGCGACGTCAAGGCCCAGTTTGTGAACAGAAGATGGCTGACCTCCCCGTGGATCGTGTTACCCCTTGTCAACCACCTTTCACATCCGTCGGCATTGATTGTTTCGGTCCTTTTCAGGTACGCCGTGGGCGAAGTCTTGTGAAAAGATATGGGGTCATTTTCACATGCCTTGCAATCCGTGCAGTACACCTCGAGGTCGCCCACAGCTTGGAAACCGATTCGTTCTTGATGGCACTCAGACGATTCGTGGCAAGAAGGGGTCAAGTAAAGGAGATTAGATCCGATAATGGTACCAATTTCACCGGCGGAGAGAGAGAGCTTAGGGAATCTATCGATGCGTGGAATCACAGCAAAATTCACGAAGCTCTACTCCAAAAGAATATCAAGTGGAACTTTAATCCCCCGTATGGCTCCCATCATGGAGGCGTTTGGAAACGCTGCATTCGTACTACGCGCAAGATCCTTAGAGCCTTGCTTCAAACCCAAACTGTTGATGATGAAGGCTTAGCCACGCTCCTGTGTGAAGTGGAAAGCATTATGAATGGTCGCCCGATCACCACAGTTTCAAGTGACTCATATGACCCGGAGCCCCTAACGCCTAACCACTTGCTCCTTTTACGATCGGAATGTCAGATGCCCCCTGGTTTATTCCAAAAGGAAGACTCATTGTCCCGACGCAGATGGAGACAAGTGCAGTACCTCGCTGACGTTTTTTGGAAACGATGGTCCAGGGAGTACTTGCCTCTGCTCCAGAGTAGGCAGAAATGGACGGCACTTCGCAGAAATCTAGCCATTGGGGATATTGTCTTAGTAAGCGCGGACAATTCTCCTCGCAATTCATGGCCCCTCGGAAGGGTTCTAGAAGTTTTCGCCGACAGGAGGGGTTTGGTGCGCCGCGCCAGGGTGAAAGTAAAGGGAGCAGTTTTGGAGAGGCCAATAGACAAACTTTGCCTGCTTATAGAGGCTTGAACTCACCTTCTCGAGTAACTTTTGTGCAATTTGCTGAACTCAAGACAAGGGAACGTTAGAAACTCTTAGAAAGACACTTAGATCTTTGATTATTTAATTTAAGTGCCTAGCGCGTGCTCGCCACTTAAGGGGCCGGTATGTAAGATCCAAGTGTAAGATTTTTTTTGCATAATTCGTTTTTTCCCTTTTGTTGCGTACGTATCAGGCTTATAGTTCATTACATCCCTTTGTTTAGTTTCTTTGCGCGCATTTAGGTGTTTAGTTCTTAGTGTTATTTAGCGCCCCCTCGTTAGCGTCTCTTTACTTTGCATCTTTATTAGCGCCCTTTTTGGTTTCTTTAGTTTTCTGTTCCGCATATTTAAACCGTATTTTTACATCGCCGTTAGCAGTGCAATTTTTTGCAGTTCATTCTAGTTCGCGCTTAGCGCAGTTCTCTTTGGTCTTTCAAGTGCCTTCGTCGCGTTTTACGCAGTTCGCTACAACAGCAGTTTTCTCTGGCCGTAACAATGTAAGTGTGTTTCATAGTCCTCGCTTATTGCAGTTTCGTTGTTTCTTTATGTCGAATTTTCCTTAGTCGCAACTTGTAATTTTTTGCTGTTTTACCGTTTTTAGTTTCAACCCACGAACCCACGCACAGCTCCTTCGTATCAAATAAACCTTCGTTTGTATAGTGGATTTGTTGGTGGTGTTGTGATTTCCGGCCATAAGAGCTATTCGCCTACTGCAGTTTCAGGTAATATCAACGGTTCGTTGATATTACCCTTTGTGTGGATCGACTTTCCTCGTTTTCTATTGGCTCTTCAATGGAAATTTCGATCCTCTCCGCTTGAAGCTAAGCGTGTGTTTCTTTGGAAGGCATTATTTGAAAATTTTAGCACTTTCTTCTCTTGGCTTTATTGAGGATATTTCCAGATGTGAGCGCATACGTATCCAGCACATTCCTTCTTATGTTCGGAATAGATGCTAATAGATCATAACATAACCGGAATGAAAGCACGCCTTTTAAGACTTCGAAATGGAAAGAAAAAGTCCTTTAGAAGATTCTTATGCCTTTGTAGTGGTGGTTTGAGAGCTGAAAGCGATGAAATTTGTCACAAGTGAGGACATGTCTTCTTTCAGAATTTATACTCGAAGCGGCATTTACTAAGAATTTTCAAGCATTCCTGGAAAACTACGGTAAAGAATATCACATTTTTTAATGTCCATTTACTTTGTAAGAAACATTTCATAGACTGTTTCTTTGTCTTATTAGTAGCTTTTGACAAATATTTAGAAAACTTGACCACAATCGGTCGAGCGAGAAATGCTGAATAAATTTGCGTGGCCGACAGTTTCCTTGATGCGATAATTTGACGCGTTTTCCTCTTGAGACTAAACTAAATTGGATAAGAATGGCATTCTATATACACATGAAAAGTCGGAAATTTTAGAAAACACTAGATATAATAAAGTAGGTTGCTGAATTTAAATATTATTTTGTGATGTTTATAATATAATTCGCAGACGCTAGCGCTGCAATTAGGATAAACAAATCGCTAAGCCTTCCGGAAGCAGAAAATCACTGAATTCTGATAAGCGTTTAACTCTTTTATTCAAGGGAAAGACATTTTCATTCAAGGAAATATTGTGTATTTGCGACAACACTTTGAATAAACTATGAAGCCAGGAAAAACTAATACATGGCAAAATCAAAGCAGTTATTAGGAACTAGAAAAATTTCACTTCGATTTAGTCTTGAAATCACGGTGGGGGGGGGGGGGGGGGGGGGGGGGGGTTCATGAGGCGTCACGCAATATTTATTTTTAAAATGTTTCACCAATTTATAGCACTGAATCTTCTGAATGCGATTACATGTATTTTTTTCTCATTACCTGTAAATTAAAGGCTTCCAAAACTTTATTGCAAATCCGGGCAGGAGAGGGGGGTCTCTCGGCTTGGAAATCCAGGGGGCACGGGGGGAGGGGGGGGGGGGAAATCCTACGATAATCTAAGCAATAACAGGCGCAGTAAGCTACATGCAGTCATAGACTGCCTATTTTTTTATTAACCTCACCTTCTAACGCATTAACGAGATGGCTTGAAGAGCCCTTTGATTAAGATACGAAACATTTGTAACTAAGACATTCTATGCCATTTTCGTGAATTCACTATACTCTGTCCTGTTTTTTAAGTAGACGAATGCTCTTCGTAGAAACTCTAAACTGACTGTGTACGCTAAATTAATTTTAGCTTGGCAAAGGTTTCGGCATTCGCTGCTTGTTCTTTAAGAAATGGCGCGAGGTAAAATATTGTTGTAAGCCTTTTTACTTAATAAAAGGTTATATATCTCAATGAATCATTAGCCTGCTCGCAGGCTCACTTGTTTGGGGTATCGCTAGCCTGTGGACAGGCTTCCAGTGGGACGGCGGGGTCATACGAAGAAGGGAAGCCTGCACGCATCCTTCACAATCGCGGCTGCCGCCACAAGAACCGGCGGATTGCTTTAGCTTGTCAACTGTCAAATTTTAACCAATCAGCGCGCCCCGGAAGTCAAAATTCAAAATCAAGGTAAACAAATGATGATACACATGAAATCTCACGGAGAAACTCCCACAATTACCATACTTTCAGCCTCTGCAATTCAATACCTTAAAGCGGATAAAATCATTATAAATAAGAGTACGTTGTTTTGTTACAGTTAGCCGAAAACCATCTCCGAGTTATTTATAGTTCTTGTCGCTCGTCGCGTCGCTTCGCTTCGCCGTGTTTGTTTACACACGCAATTTCAGCGGTCTGGGTCACATAACTCGTAGTTTAAAAGAAAAAATACCCTTCAAGAGCTGTAAAACAACTGAAACTGTCTTCGAAAATAATTCGAAAGCCGCTGGCAACGAAAAATAATTCATGAACGTTTCATTAATCACGAACGAATTGGTCATTCAGCTGTCAGGGAAATTTCTGGGACTTCAGGACATGCACTGCACGTTAACTGTGATCGCGAACCCGCCGTAGAATTCAGAACTGACCGAAAGAGTCGGATAAAAATAATTTTGATCACAAAGACGACAATAATTCATAAGAAATCGACAAAACTATTTTTTTAACCGAGCGACAAAATGGACAACCGATTAGAATCAGTCGAGTCGCTTGATCGCTTACCCGGGATCGCTTATGGCTTTGCCGCTCATGGGTACAGCTCCTCGTGAAGAGAAAACAAAAATCCGCTGCTTCCCCAGGCAAACTACCAAGAAGCTTATTAAACGGCGATTCAACTCATTCAAGACATGTTATTTAAACTTTCCGCATTGAATGACGAAATTTTCATTGACGTGTTGTTTACACACCCGTTCGCCAGAATGTCTGCACGCATTCGTCAGATGTCTGGGATTCTGAGAAATATTTCATGTGCTTGAATTCAGAACTAAGTGAAAACGTTATAGTGTACCTGACAAAAATAATTCTGAACAGAAAGAAACGAGTAATTTCTCCAATAATATCTCTCTAATAATTTCTCTACCGGAAATGAAAAACTACGATTTCGTCATGAATAATTAAAATCCACCAATCAGCGCTTTTAGGTTTGCGTCCAAAATTCGATATTCTGAAACTTGCGTGCAGGCTCCCCTTCGTTGCCGGCGCTTCGCGCCGGAAACTAGCGCCCCTCCAAACCAGGAGCCTGTTCGCAGGCTAAGGTATCGCGCGAGTATCTTGGCGGCGAAGCCGCCAAGGCGAGCCGGCGAAGCCGGCGAGAAGAATGGGGCGAGGAAAAGTGAGCCTGCACGCGGGCTATTGATTTTTGAATTCACCGCATTCGCCGACGAACGGGGCGATCCAATTGGTTAAAAATGACATTCTTCGTGATAATATTTTGCTATCTGCCGCGAAAATCTTCACGTGCAACTTTCTGTCATGTTTGTTTACATTTTGCTTTGCTCCTATTGGATAGTTATCTGATACAGGTCAAATGCCGACTTGACATCTCGCAAGGGGCGGAATTCAAAAATCAATAGCCCGCGTGCAGGCTCACTTTTCCTTGCCCCATTCTTCTCGCCGGCTTCGCCGGCTCGCTTTGGCGGCTTCACCGCCAAGATACTCGCGCGATACCCCAAACAAGTGAGCCTGCTCGCAGACTAATGAATCATGTGATGTTGTACTTGAATGGAAAAAAAAGTTATCATCTGCAAACCCAACATGGCTTCGCTAAATAAGAGGAGCGAATTGACGTCAAAATGTAGACACGCGAACAAATTTCTACTGAATACTTCCATAACCTGAATGTTTATATTGTAATGTACGCACTTAAACCTTGCGCGTATACATATTTAGTTACACAAACGATGTATTGTTCCGTATCCCGTTGAATTTGTATTTTTGTATTTTTTTGAACTTTTGAGTAGGAGATAAAATGTTTTTACAATCTTAACTACTTCGTACACTTTTATATTGCTCCGGTTTATCCAGTTGAGCACTCTCAATAGCCGATGAAAACGTCACTGCTTTCCCTCATTTTATATATATATAAATATAGATAAGTGTACGAATATGTGAAGTGTGAAGATAGTTTTATAATATATTATAATATATTATATATAAAACTAGTCTACACCGATGATTGACTTACAGTATTTCCAGATTATTCTGTTTGGGAAACACATCACCCGGTAGACCTGCGATAGCGTTTGAAGATAAATCTCTGACAAACGATATAGATAAGAAAAACGTTAAAAACAATAATACTACGTTATTAGACTTGAAAGGCTAAGAACGCTCACAAACGCTCACTTAGGGCGATATCGTTTTCAAAAATCCAGGTATATATATATAAACGGAAATGTGAGGGTCAAGAGTCCAACTCCAATGTAGCTTTGCTGGTTTATTCGCTCGACGTTTCGACCATAACGGTCTTCATCATGAGCATATGAGGTATACACCTAATTCAATAAAGGTTGCTTTGGTCATTGGTAATTGGGCATTGGGAATTTAGCTATTGTTTGGCGGTCACTCAAGCAAAGCATTGCATTGTGTTACGTATGCCCAAATGCCAATGCCCAATTACCAATGACCAATTGCCAAAGCAACCTTTATTGAATTAGGTATATATTAACTGTTACAACATTCGAAATTTAAAAAGCTAAACGGAAATAACACACGTGACATGCTGACGTAATAATCAGATATGAAGTTATAAAGCTAAATTAAACTAAACAATATATCACGTGAATTCAACTAGGCTATTAATAGTAGGCTTCAATTTAGAAATCCAATAACTTTCTCTTGCTCTTCTAATGTCTTGATTAGGATTTCTAAGTTTTTCAATGACTGTTAATTTTAAATGTTTAACCCCACAGTTTTTGAAGCTTCTGACAGTGGGAATGCTCTTATGACCTGCGTTTATGTCGCTGCGATGTTGGTTTGTACGGCGGTGAACAGGGTTTTTTTGTTTCTCCTATATACTGATTGTCGCATTTTGTGCATTAAATCAAGTATATAACGTTGCTTGTTTGACAGGTGGTGTGTTGCTTAAGAGTGAAGGTTTCTCCTGTAGTTGTGCTTTTAACTGTTTCTGTGATATATATAGAGACAGTTAAAGTGAGAACAGAAATTTTCACAACAAAGATTATGAGTGAAAAAGTGCCTCAGCCGGGAGTTGAACCCGGGTCTCCTGATGACCGGACAGATGCCTTAACCACTAGGCCACTGAGACAACCACACTTACACAAACACAAACAACACATTTGTGGCTTCATAGTGGAAAGCTCTTGGGAGACATTTGCACAAATTCTGCAATTAGGATCGCGTAACTTTACCCAGTCGTTCAGCGATTCACAGTCCACTCCCCAAGGAAATTAAATTACAAATTAGTGTGGGAAGGGAGATATGGACAACTAATTGCCTCATAATCTTTGGATCACCAACCTATTCTCGTTAGGAAGGCGATTCACAGCGATTTCTGAAATATATACATAGACAGTTAAAGTGAGAACAGAAATTTTCACAACAAAGATTATGAGTGAAAAAGTGCCTCAGCCGGGAGTTGAATCCAAAGATTATGAGGCAATTAGTTGTCCATATCTCCCTTCCCACACTAATTTGTATATATATATATATATATATATATATATATATATATATATATATATATATATATATCTGACTGGATTTGACAAAACATGCTCGCTAACTTTTCGCTTGGACATGGGCCCGGCCCATGTCCAAGCCACTCCCGTCGCTGAAAATTGAGGGGGCTTGCCGTAACCCGATATGCTGCGACATAGCCCAGGGACAGGGCTAACAGCCGCTGGTTGTCTGTTGCGTCAAAACCACAGGGGTGGGGAGGGGGGAGTTTTGACACTTTGAGTGGAATTCAACCTGTTGGTCTGTTGTATTTCGAGTTGAAATCCGTTTTAATAAATGTTAGTGCAGTCAGTTTTAGTGAAAATTTATTTAGCTGGCCTGTGGTTGGGCCGCCTTGGTCAGGGCTAACCGTGGGTGGGTGGCTGGGGAGCCGGTGTTGTGTGTCCGAGGAACAGGGGTGGGCAGAGGAGACTTTTTAAGACTTTGACTGAAATTCAATTGGTTGGCCTGTCTCAGTCTTGGCAGCCATGTTTTGTCAAATCCAGTTAGATAATTAATACCTGTGGCCCAATGTCACCTCCCTCTATGCAAATGTTCCCTGGGGACTAGATTTTTGTCTTCCTGGAGTGGTTTTCGCCTTGATATCTGACTGGATTTGACAAAACATGCTCGCTAACTTTTCCCGTCGCTGAAAATTGAGTGGGCTTGCCGTAACCCGATATGCTGCGACATAGCCCAGGGACAGGGCTAACAGCCGCTGGTTGTCTGGGGGTTGTGCGTCAAAACCACAGGGGTGGGGAGGGGGGAGTTTTGACACTTTGAGTGGAATTCAACCTGTTGGTCTGTTGTATTTCGAGTTGAAATCCGTTTTAATAAATGTTAGTGCAGTCAGTTTTAGTGAAAATTTTTTTAGCTGGCCTGTGGTTGGGCCGCCTTGGTCAGGGCTAACCGTGGGTGGGTGGCTGGGAAGCCGGTGTTGTGTGTCCGAGGAACAGGGGTGGGCAGAGGAGACTTTTTAAGACTTTGACTGAAATTCAATTGGTTGGCCTGTCTCAGTCTTGGCAGCCATGTTTTGTCAAATCCAGTTAGATATATATATATATATATATATATATATATATATATATATATATATATATATATATATATATATATATATATATATATAACCATATGACCCTGGACCCTGAAGAAGACCACTGAATGTGGTCGAAATATAGGTGTCAGAAAAAAGTATTGGTTCGTCTTCATTTGTGACAAATTTATATTATTTTTATGAAAGACTGGACAAGTGGATGCTTGTGACAAGTTTATATATATATATACATATATATATATATATATATATATATATATATAAATAAATAAATAAATAATAATAAATTTGTGTTTCGACTTTTCCGTAGTAGAGTGCTCAATACAAAAAGTAGAGCGTAATAAATAAATATTTAAACAGGAAAAAGACTACACTTGTATCCCTACAAGCCTGTTTCGTGATTGCTCACTCTTCAGGGGATTTTATTAAAGAATAAACATAACCATCGCTTATATACAAAATTTGAATGCTTGGATGTTTAGTTGTTACATAGCAACGCTTTGTTACGGTGACGGCAAGAGGATACAAGTTCGTTACGTTTATTAAGTGATGATAGGTCAGGGCGCAAATGATTAAGAATTTTTCCTTAAGACAGAGATTACATCTTTTGCTTGAGTTGCTATATGAGGAGCTACGGAAAACGACTTCAAGGCAAGATATAGAAACCATAATTCATCTTTTCGTCACGCAAAACACAGAAACTCCACCGAACTTAGCAAGCACATCTGGTCACTTAAAGACAACAACATCGAACATTCTATCTCATGGCGTGTAATTTTTAATAGCTCCTCATATAGCAGCTCAAGCAAAAGATGTAATCTCTGTCTTAAGGAAAAATTCTTAATCATTTGCCGCCCTGACCTATCATCACTTAATAAACGTAACGAACTTGTATCCTCTTGCCGTCACCGTAACAAAGCGTTGCTATGTAACAACTAAACATCCAAGCATTCAAATTTTGTATATAAGCGATGGTTATGTTTATTCTTTAATAAAATCCCCTGAAGAGTGAGCAATCACGAAACAGGCTTGTAGGGATACAAGTGTAGTCTTTTTCCTGTTTAAATATTTATATATATATATATATATATATATATATATTTAAACAGGAAAAAGACTACACTTGTATCCATACAAGCCTGTTTCGTGTATATATATATATATATATATATATATATATATATATATATATTAACACAATAAATAAAAAGAAATAGTCTACACCGATAATTAACTTACAGTATTTCCAGATTATTCAGTTTGGCAAACACATCACCCGGTAGACCTGCGATAGCGTTTGAAGATAAATCTCTGACAAACGTTATAGATAAGAAAAACGTTAAAAACAATAATAATACGTTATTAGACTTGAACGTTTTTTCAACTCGTTTTAGTAAATATTCTCCAAAATTGACCAAAAGAAAGTAAAGTTAAACATCAGTTCTTTAAAAAGAATAAAATACAGTCCAGCCCCTCCCTAACGGCTACCTCGTAGCCGTTGGGGAGGGGTAATATAAACATACCAATGTCGATTACAACTCAACGGAGAGGTCGGAATCAGACCATATCAAAAGTCTATGATAACCCCTTTTATAATTATACTCACAGCCGTAACAAATCAGTTTGGTTGGCAAAACAGTCGTCAGGCAAATGTGTAATATGGTTTGACGATAAAATTCTGCGAAATAAATATCAAGTTTTTTTCTAAGTTTACCTCACATTGGTCATTAAACCGTTTTCCTTAAATTGAATGATATTAAACACATGTCTTATTACTTAATTTAGTAAAATCACTTGGTAAGGCGAATGTCAAAATCAACATTAAAGAGTTGCTCTTTAAAATTTTACTTTTGAGCGACAACTATCTTGAAGTCCCTCAAATCATAACCCCATTAAATCTGAGAGTGGGCAGCCCACGCACCACCAAACTAAAAATAACAATATTTATAAAAATCACCTCAATATACATCTGGTAACAAGTTAGTATGAGGTCTCATTATTCACCTGACTTCATGTTTTCATAGCAACAAGATTTTGACAGCCATGTTACCTCGAGATTATTAACTTTTAATGAAGGATTAACGTTTATGTTTTTTGGTATCGTAATTTTTACAATGAGCATTTCTTTATTGGTTTTGATGATTTTTGAGTCAATTTGGAAAGTGTTCTGAGGTTTTGAAAACATTGAGAAACCAAGATTGCGGATCCAAGATGATGGCTTTGCAGAACTAATGACGTAATTCCCACGTAATTGGCCACTCCGAAAAATACCATAATACTCTTTTATGCACAGGCTCAGCATCACCGGAGTGTAATTATTTAAGTCTCCTTTGTTAGAATGGCACAATGGAATTCAGAGTACATGTAGGAACGCTAGGACGTAGCATTGAGTGTTCGCATACGAATGTACACCGTATGCAAATTGCCACGAAGTTGAAGCATAGCACGTGCAGTTCGTGCTGAAAACAAAAGAAATTGGAAAAATGAGGCTTACATCAAGCACCACCCAAACCTACACTTTAAAGAGTATTATGCTATTTTTAATAGTTTGTGGAGTGGGCAGTTTGACATCATTGTCTCATTTTGTGAACCTCAGAGAAAACAATTTTGGACGTACTATACATCCTCCAAGTCTTTGTTGCCATAGCTTTAATGCTCTTGAAGCTGCAAAGGACAGGGGTGCATAATTTGCTCCGGACATTCTTTCCTTAAACGACTCTTTTTCTTCTCGTCACATTATTTATTCCTTAATCAGGCTACTGCCAAGAACATTTTTAAACAATGTCCCATTATGACAAACACAGGTTGGAGTGTGATGGGTCTGATACGTGTAAATAACTTACAGCTCTTTTAGATTTTTCATCCGGTTAAAAACGTCCTCGGGTAAGACTCGGATGTTGTTTGAAGATAAATCCCTGTTGAACGTTAAAAACACTAATATTTTTAAATAAAATTATCACAAGCAAACGATTTAATGTTTTCGGGTGGTATACCATAAAATATCCCAAGACTCACTTTCTTTTTTTCAGCAATTTTTCAAAATTACCAAAGACTTCCGAAGATTACCCAGGAAAAATACGAATATGATTCCATTTCGTCAGTTTATTTTACTAGTTCACATCTTCACTAGCTTTCTAAATTTACGACACCGAGAAACTGCCGTTGAATACAACCAATGGCATACCGCAGAATATGCAACGGCTTTCCAACAGAATATGCAACGGCTTTAGTCTCCTTCGCAGCCATTATTTGTGTCGTCACGCTGCGTAGGAGACTACTCAGCCTTTTGAATGGTGGCTGCATTCTTCACGGTGGCATGGGACAAGCATAGATTCTCTATAGTTTATTCCCTAAAGCATTGTAGCCTTTAGGCTGAATTACGCTAAAGTAATATGGATCACAAATTCCCTTGCACTCTGAATGCGTTATCCGATTTTTCTAATCCATCGAAGGGTAACAATACAAGAGATGTTATTACGGACTGCAAAAAAAAAGCTACTATAAATAGTTCTAAAATGCATTAATAATTCATCACGAGAACACAAAGGAAATCAATACCGTGACTTGGGTTTGGATGACCGTTCTTAATTTGTATAGATTTTGATGATGTTATTCCTTCGTTTTCATCGCATTTAATGATCAGTTCGAGAACCTAGATAACAATCGAAAGAGTATTTCATCAGGTATTCAAACACCGAGAGGTGGGTCAAAAACACTTGGCTGCGCCTCGGTTTTCAACTCACTTCTCGCTGTTTGGACATCCTGATGAAACACTCTTCCTCGTATTTGATATATTGCATTGATAACTAAATGACAAATGAATATCATACATTCGTTGAGTTATCGTTGGAGCGCATTCCTCAATAACTTGCGTGAGTGAAGATATATTCTTGCACGAAAAAACATTTTCAGAATTCCCGGAGAAGGACAGAACACATTGATGTCTGCAATCTTAAGTATAAAAGCAAACAAAATATAAGCATATTCCAAATAATAAGTTTTTGTCACTCTGTTTTTTTTAACTCGCGAATACGCGAAGCGTAATGAAAGAGTTATAGCAAACGAGGACACATAATTAAATTTTCACTCCTTCCATCGGCTGTAAACGTTTATTGTTAGTTCCGCTTACCAGTGCATAGGGCTTCGAGCTCTGTGGGACTTCTAATGGAAAAAACTTCAGCACGGTAAATGTTGTTTTTAAATGTGTAGCCTGCGAGCAAACTCTCGGGATCGGGGCATAAACCAAATTTTGTTTCTAAAACGCGGAAACAAATACGCATTGAGAACTGGGCAACGTAATTTTCCCAACTTGTTTACTCATCAACTCTTTGACTGCTCTGTGAAACAACACCGCTGTTTATCAAAGGTGACAACAAATTCAATGCATTACGTCATTCAGTTCTCGTTTCACACAAGGCATATTTATGTCACGTTAAGACATGTTTTTGTAATTCATCATTTGAGAAACAAAATGTGCTTTATTTGAACTTTTACACATGACTCCCGGTCCGCATCCACTTAGTATAAAATTAACATTATTAACGAGTTGACCCATAGGAGCCTTTGATTGTATTTCGTTTCTAAATTCATCTGTCCATTCGAAATCACCCCAAGTAGTGGAGGGTGGAGGGTGGAGGGTGGGGCTTTTAAAAGGAACTCGTCGAAAATGATATACAGAGTGTCCAAACGGCTGTTTTCTGTTTACGATAGCACAACATATCGGGAAAAAAGGATGCCAACGTCATTTTGGCAGTATTTGATATTTGGATGTGTCGATTACAGTTCATAGAAGTGAATGGTTATCACGCTGATGAACTTCCTTTTTACATGAATTTGCTCTAGCATTTTTAGTCCTGACCATGCAGTAACCAAATTAGGTTTGATAAAGACGGTGATCTTTACAAAAATAGTAGGGTTCGCTGACTATCCAAACGGGTTAAATCGAACGGTTTACGCAACGGCTGTCATCCATATATCTGTTTAGATGTTTCCCCTTGTGCGCGCGCTCGTACATGGCGTGGCATGGCATTACTACATGAATTGCATGCGCAGCAACGATGCGTATAGACCATTAACTTGCTAAAACAACTGACCAATACAAACTTTTTTGGTTTGTTTGTTTAGTTGTTTGTTTGTCTGTTTGTTAAGTGCCTCTAACATCAGTAAATCGCGAATCCAGCGGTACCGTCGTTAACAAACCACCTTGCGTATTTGTATTTCAGTTTGGACAGACAATCATTGATACTGCTGAAACAATTTTAAAATAAACTGACCTATACCTTCGAGTCTAACCAAGATAAAAAGCTCAAAATTCAAGATCTTCCTAATTTAAAGATGTCATTTTTGGCAGTATCGATGGTTTACCTGTCCGAGCCGACATTATAAATTTAGGTGATATTGGAAGTACCAAAGTTTCAAAGCTAATCCCTCGATTGTTATAATTATCATAATCAATCATAAATTATCATTTCTTGCGCTACAGAGAGCAGGGATACCGTGTGTAAATGCAAGAGCAAATACGTACCAATAAAAATGACACGGAAATGGACCGTCGTAATATTTCCATAATTATTAGTGGCCATGCAGTTGTAGTTTCCCTCATCAAACAGTTGGACGTCTACATTGTGCGTTGCACGCGCAAGTACTGCAGATTCTCTTGTCACTGTCAGGAATATCGGAGAAGTTCCAGTAGTTGAAATCGACAGTTTGGCGCGTGCAAAGGCGCGAACAATAGGATCAGGGTCTGGTAGAATTATCTTGGGTAAAGCTAATGAGGAAAAATGATTGAATTTAAACAAAACATAGTAAGAATCCCTCGGTTTGAACTCCCTTCTGTTTTGGAAATTTATTTTGCGACCTTTATTTTAGAACGTTAGGTCTTTCAGTAGCTGTTCAGTTTTTCTTTGAAAACATTTTGATGGAAAAATGCATGGAATGTGATGTTGCCATGTTAGTCAAGATTTGGTAAGCATAGCGACTGTCATCGAATGTTCAATGTTTAACATGGTTTCATTAATTTGCACTAAAAAATTATGATAAAAACTAATTTTCTGAAAATCCAAAAATCCAATATGACGGATCCAAGATGGCGGCTCTACAAATCAATGACATTATATGACGTTATCATGGACAGGTGGCCACTAAAAGGGATAAGAGGAGTCTAAGGCATGGACCGACAGTTATGTCGCCCAAAAACTAAGGTGGTGGTCTTTCTTGGGAGGATTAAGCTTTACAAACTTAAAACTTAATATGTCTGGCAATGTTGTTATATTGACATCCATGACGTATGTAAACTAAGTCACGTGACCTTTTGGGTCATTTAGCTTAAAATTATATTAAGCAAACTAGCTCCAGTTTTTCTTTTTCAAAATGTCACTCTTCCTTAAATAAATATATATATATATATATATATATATATATATATATATATATATATATATACATGTATATAATTCCGTTAACTTTTGTGATGGGTCCCTCAGACAATGCTCCCTAAGTAGTCCAAATTTGGAGGATCATTGTAGCGATCGTGGGGACTTGAAGTTTTGTAAATTACTTTTTCTTTGTGATGGTCAAGAAGCCAACTCCAATTGGACTTTCAGATGTTTATATTTAAGTGCTCAACGTTTCGGCCGTCGCGGCCTTCCTCAGGAGCCTATACTAGTGTTACAACATTTGAAATTTGTGTCAACGGAAACGTATGTAAGTTAACATAACGTAATGCAACAAAACAAACCTTGCTCGCGCGTGTTTAAATGTTGCATGCGCATGTTATAACGGAAAGAAACGTACAAAGTATACAATTAAAATCCTGTGCGCGTGTAACAGGAGCGCGCGCAGGGTTCTTTACGAAAAATTAAGAACATGTTAAATTGTTTATCACGGGTTTTAGTTTTGTTATCCAGAAACTTTCTCTGGCGCGTCTAATTTCAATGGTATGGCTTCGTACTTTCTCCAGCAGTGTCAGTTTTAAGTGTTTCAATCCACGAGTTCTAAAATGTCGCACTGTGGGTATATTCTTGTGACCAATTGAAATGTCTGAGCGGTGTTGGTTTGCTCGTGTGCGAATACAATTCGCTGTTTCGCCTACATAATGGTCATGGCATTTCGTGCATGTTATCAGATATATGACATTCGCTAACTGGCATGTCATGTTATCACGGAGCGTGATCGTTTCACTTGTTGTTGTACTGGTTATGGTTTGTGCGATGTTGCCATATTCCTTTCAGCCAGCGCATCTCGTGTCAGTTTTACATGGCCAGAATCCGGGTTTTGTGACGGTGGTAGCTGGGCGGTTTCTGTGTGTATGTGTGTAGTGTATTTTGAGATTTTTATTATTCCGAAAGGTGCGGTCGCAAATCTTACATCTTGTTTCTGAAGGGGCTGGTATGTCAGAGTTTTTGAGTGGTAGGTGGCTTAGGTTGGCTTCTGGGTGTGTTTCGTTGATGTTGTTTGGCTTTAACCGTTTGCTTGTCAGAATTTGTGAAAGGTTTTTTCCTTTGCGGTATGCAATTAAGGGAGGTTTACTAAATACATCTTTGCATCTGGATGACACGAGTAGGATTTGCTGATGATCTCTGATGATCTTATGAAGTTTTGGCAACGCTGGGTTGTAGGTGACAACCATGGGTACCCTATCTAAATTGTTGTTAATGGTATCAGTCCGCAGTGCCTCTTCCCTTGTCATCAGCCTCGCTTTCATGATAGATTCTTTAATCAGTTTGTTTTTGTATCCGCGGTCAAGAAGGATGTTATGTAGTTCTCGCGCTCTTTTTTCGAAGAACTCATTCTTGGAGCAAATTCGGCGGAGACTTACGGCCAGGCTATACGGTATGGCCATTTTGGTGTGGCGTGGATGGCAACTGGTCCAGTTAAGATACTGATGAGTGTCTGTTGGTTTGGTGTATAGGTCACTGTGGATTTTGCCATTTTCTAGAATAACTTGTACGTCAAGGAAGGGAATAGTAGTGTATGATATTTTTTGGTCAAACTTGATATGTGGGTTAAAGTTGTTGCAGTGTTCGAAAAACAGATTGAGTTTGAGTCCACCGAAAGTCCAGAGAAAGAAGATATTATCAATGTATCGGAACCAAATGAGAGGTTTAAGGGTGGTTTCCTCTAGTAACTGTTCCTCTATAATCATGATAAAAGGTATAAACAAAAGGTATATACATGACAAAAGGTATAATCAATGAAGACACCGCCAAGTACCTTGTAGTTGAAAACGCACGACCGGGTAACATTTACTTTGTGCCAAAAATTCACAAGCCGCAACGCCCACCACCCGCACGTCCTATCTGCAATACCATCAACTCAGCCACCACCAACATCTCTAAATGGGTTGACGATCAACTTCAACCACTGGTCAAGACCCTACCATCGCATTTAAAAGATGATAATGACTTTTTGCGAAAACTCGTGGAAATGAACAACAGCCAGTCACTACCACCGGGAACATTACTGGTTACTTGGGATGTTAAGTCGTTGTACACCAACATTCCACACAGAGATGGAATGAAAACGTGTGAACATTGCATGCGTCGTAACAACTTTGACGAGAATAAACTAGACATCACCTTAAAGTTCATCAATTTGGTACTTACGTGCAACAATTTAACTTTCCAAGACAACCACTACTTGCAACAAACAGGAACTGCGATGGGAACAAAAATGGCACCTACATACGCCAACGTATTTATGGGCCTACTACCTTTTGTTTATACCTTTTGTCATGATTATACCTTTTGTCATGTACTACATGTATATATATATATATTTCCGATATGAATTTGATGCGTTAAGTTGTGTTTCATTTGTACTTACTAGGTTGAACAATAGTGAATAACAGAAGAAATCCTCTTCTCTGAGAAGACCCGTCAGAGTGAAATATTAGTTCTGCTTGGTTTCCACCCACAAGAACTTCCTTCCCAGTGAGGTCACCACAATATTGACCAACTTCCACATCATTTTCAACTATAATCTTTAAATAATCGTAGCTGAAAATGAAGTTACATGTTCTTAACTTCTTTAATTTCTTTTTATCACCCCGTGACATTATAAACTGAAATATTAACCGAACTTATTCAAGGTCTTTTTTGGCTTTTTCGGTGAATTTACCGTATCTTTTTTGATATTGATATTTTTCCAATAAAATAACCTTGCCATGCGTCAATACACGAATGCCATAGTTTCCAAACCGCATAGCTACCAATGAAGTGCTCAGTAACTAAATGTTAGAGCTTTTATATATGTTTAAAGATTACGTAAGAGTTTTGATTTACATGCTATGGTGTCTACAATTTAACCATTTCACTCCCACAGTCAATTATGAATAGTTCTAACTTTTGAGTCTGTTGACAAAACCCTTGGATGTGACCATTAAAACGAAACCTCTTCAGCGGTACTTTTGTCTGGTACCATTTGTTGTTCAATATTTTATCAAATGAAATCTGAATTTTTTCTTGAAGTTTGATTTTTAGCACTCTTAGAAGTTAAATTAATGTTTATACAATTACAAGCAAAACAATTTCCTTAGAAACTAACTTCTTTACCCACGTGTTTCTATGGTACTATGGAGTATCCAGCGTTAGTTTGTAGAACCTAATACGGACGTGTTTAAATTATATAATAGAAATGTAGATCTCCAAATTTCGCATCCACAACATAGCCATTATCTTTTAGCCGCACAAATCCATTTTCAAATCTATTTTTTCCTGTTAAGGTGGCTCCAAGTAGTTTATTTTTGGGTCACACTTCCCTTTTTGAATGGGCTTATACATAATCTTACTTTAGCTCAATGAAACTGATTTAGACACCAGGTGTAAGTCTTGGATGAAAGTTTTGATAGATGCTCATTTTATGCTAATCGGCGTTTCCATAGTAACGGTAAACAAACATGGCGAAAAACAGTTTTTCCTAATTATCTTTCGATTTTGGGGCTACCCGCGACAAGCGAATAAATTCGTTATAATCTACACAGTGTAGCACACAAAATGGGAAAATTTCAAACAAATTAAACTGTTCGGTTTTGAATAAACCGCTGAAACACTTTTAACACGTGTTTTTTCATGTTTGAAATGTAAGCGGTCAAAACATTCCATAGGTCTCACAGATTATCATTAAATTACCACAGAAAGTTTTCTCAGACTAAAATTATTATTTCCTACAAATAGCTCTGACTAATTCCTCAGCGATAAAAAAAATCGAGCTTTTCATTGAAATGCAGTTTAAAACGTCAAGCAAAACTGCATTTGAATGAAAAGCTCGCTCTCTTTATTGCCGAGGAGTTAGTCAGAGCTATTTGCAGGGAGTAATAATTTAAGTTTGAGGAAACTTTCGTGGTATTAGTGAGACCTATGGAATGTTTTGACCGCTTACATTTCAAACATGAAAAAACACGTGTTAAAAATGTTTTAGCGAATTATTCAAAATTGAAAAGTTTAATTTGTTTGACATTTTCCCATTTAGTGTGCTACACCGTGTAGAATATAGCGCATTTATTCACTTGTCGCTGGTAGCCCCGAAATCGAGAGATATTTTGGAAAAACTGTTTTTCGTTTCGCCATATTTGTTTACCGTTGCTATGGAAACGCTGATTAGCATAAAAAGAGCATCCTCCAAAACTTTCATCCAAGCCTAACATCTGGTATCAAATTCAGATTTATTGAGCTAAAGTAAGATTATGTATAAGCGCATTCAAAAATGGAAGTGTGACCCAAACAAACTACTTGGAGCCACCTTAAGCGTCCTACTTTGTGGCATAATCTGGCATAAAAGCATAAAACACTGGCTTGTGTCTTGTGTTAAAACAAATCATATATATATATAGCTTTGTTTTATTTACCATCTATCATTCCACCCTGAAGGATTCTCCAGAAGAAAATCTCGAAAGGTGATTTTCATCGCCATGCCTTGTGGAATAGGAATCTTGTAAACACAGTCTACACTGGTTGGGTAGTCGTTTGGATAACTGGGACTTTTAAGTGTATTGTTTACTACGGAACCACACCCTGTTAATTTATATAAGACAAATGTGTTATTCTTAATATTGCACTAACAATAAACAATTGTTGTTCCTAGTTGAATAATCACTCCTGTGTCAAGGTATTTAGCGCGCAAGCACTAATTGGGGACACTAAATATAGAAACAAATATTACAAATAGAACATAACACGTTAAAAATCCCGTTAAAAATTGACATTGTATGCCTCTTAATTAATGAAAAGATCCTTTGCGAGCGAAAAGTCGCGCTTAAAAATAATACCTTTCTCACAGTAAGGTGTAAAATGTTTCATTAAACACTTAATGACTGGTTCCGAGGGAAACAGTGAATTTTGTTTCCTGAAAATCTCGAGATTCGAGGGAAACAAAATTCAATGTTTCCCGAGGGATCTGTCATTAAGTGATTTGTTATACAGCAACACAACATAACACAGTTTGAAAAACGCGTCCAGCACTCGGGGTAAACATCAATCGCATCATCATCATGCCACCTTTTCTCACGGTCCGATCACGGGTGCTAGCGGGCAACAGGCAAAGTTACCCTCTGACGTCAAAATTGTTGCCTGCTTTCGGAAATGTTGCCCGCTTAGGGCAATTGGCGGGTAACAGTTTGTTTATTGGATGTCATGTGACCACGAATCAACCAATCAACGCGCGTGTTGTATTGAGAAAAACTCCAGCTATGTAACAATAGATTATGTTTATGAATACACTTCCTATGTAGATAGATAGATAGATAGATAGAAACTTTATTTAAGTGTCAAAAGACCTTATAGCCTGGGTAAACCCATACTAATTTGGGGACACATAAAAAAGTATAAAATATCTAATATTAATCTAAAACCTAAAATATATTTAATATTTCAACTTCTGTTAGGCAACCTAGCGGCCGTGTACGATGAGAGGCAGCTGTATTCACAGGCTAACTTTCTACTCTGAACAATGCGTTGCACAACTCAGCTATACGGTAAGATCCGATGATTGCGGCTCGTAAGCAGTAAAATATTAAATAAAAAGAAATATGTTTGTTGAACACGAGTTATGAAACTCGTTGCATATGTATAGGTTATTCAGCGTAAAGTTGTGTAATATAAATGGCTGGATATTTTTGCGCCTAGCAGCGCGAAAAAATAACAACTGAGAATAAAAATGCCCTCAGTGTTATACTACTTTCCTTCCGCTCAATAAAATGTTTATTAGGTGACCGTCATATATAGTCTCCCGAATCCAAGTTTTAAAAAGTGTTTTCCCTTTCGATAAATAACGTGTCTTAGTATAAATCTACTAGCGTTCTATCACGAATGCTGTTCTCTTATTGGCTACGCTACTCGCTATCCATTCTGTTGAAGAAAGTGAGAAGAGTGAGTAGCCTTATGGCGGCCGCTTCTTCGCGTTTTCCAAGTGTCTGTAAAGAATAGTTGTTGTTATGTTTTGAACGTCTAGTAGATTTATACTAAAACAATTAGATTATGAGCTCGAGATTTCTATTGTTAAGTTATAGTTAATTTTTTGTACTCGTAACGTATAATATACTGCGGTATGCAATGGGTCTCAATCAGGAAATTATCCCAGCGTTATTTACGGATCTCAAGTTTTCGCGCTAAAGCAGCTGATCGTGCCCGAGAGTTTCCATTCAGTCGAGTGCTGGTGAGTTTTTAAACAGAAAATTCGATTGTTAACAATCGAAGCTAAGCACGTCGATAAAGCATTGCATAACATTCATGTTCTGTTAATTAATTATATGTGAACCGCTGTCACCAGCTTGGGAAACGAGTCACTGCATTGGGAAACGGAGGGAAATTTGAATTGAATTATACCTCTATACCAAATCTAGTAGTAGGGAGGGAGGGAGTCAAATACCACCCCCGGGAAACCCTCAAATACCCGCCCCTCGCGGCTCGGGGCAGGAAGTTTGAGGGTTTCCCGGGGGTTGTATTTGAATCCCTCCCTCCCTACTACTCTGTTGTACCGCCCTCAAATACCTGTAAGAGGCGTTCAAATACCAGTTAGCCCGTCACCGTCCGCAACGGCAAGGGAGGTATTACCAATTGAAGAAATCCCTACCCTAGGTATATACGCACACTGCGTACAAAAAAAACCATATATATATGGCACAACCCCGGCAACGAAGACGACGTGGTTACAATCAACGCGAGCTGATTGCCTGGCTGGACGAACAGGAACGAAATGTTGAACGGATCGAGCCTGCCGACGACATTATTGCTGAGTTCGATCCTCTAAACAACCCACAAGAGCCAGATTTCGGGTGTTTCTTGGTGTTGCGGAAGCCATTGTTGGTTAGCTGTTGTGTTGTGGTGTGGGTATTGTTTACTTTCTTTTGAATCTTTTGTTTTACGTCATTTGGTGATCGGAACACCAAGAAACTGCCCAGATTTCGAACAATTTGTTCAAATCTATGATCGGATTGACATAGGCGTTCAACAAGGCAGGCGAACCCGCAGGTTCCGCTTTGCAACCAATCTGGAAAACTCTCTTGTCGCCCGGATTCTGAACAAAATCAGGCAATATGTTCCTACACGGCACACAATCAACTTACGGTTCACAGTCGAGCTACGAAACACTGAAACTGGGGTGTTGAGGAATTTTTATCAAAACAACCACAATAGTCATTGGTTGTCCACTCTCTCCGAGACACGACAGTGGTTGCAAGCACAGGAAGAGCTTCGTCTTCAAAACGCAAGACTCAACAGGCCTGACACCAAATGGGTTTACGAACGAACTGTCCTGCTTGATGTCAAAGTAGTGTTGGATCGGCAACCCTTGCAAATAGGTCTCGGACGCCTTCCTGATTGGCTTCGCAACAAAAGAGAAGTCATTGCCCTTGACACTTTCAACGACAATCTTTGTCTCCATCGCTGCTTGGCTGTCCATCGGGGAGCTCGTATAGATCGTTCTACTCGCAGAGCCAGGGAACTCGCAGAAAGCTTCTTCGCAGTTTATCCTGGGCTTCGAGACCGTCTAACTTTGCGCCACTTATCTACACTCGAAAGGCATTTCAAGCAAGGCCTTGCCGCATACACTGTTTTTCCCAATAGTGACTTCGTTTTGAGCCACAGTCCTGCGAACTACGACAAGGTAGGCACCCCAACCATGACTATCGGTATTCATGAGGGACACGCCTTCTTGATCACCGATATCAACAAAGTAGGGCTCGGGGTAGACATCTTGAAAGACGTGGTCTCCTTGCCGGTGGTATCGATGCAATACGTCCTGCGAGGCTCATTGAGAGGGCGCAATGTCCCAGCACTATACGCCCCTGGGCCCGAAGCTTACGCCATGCTGAAGGAGGCTGTGGTTGGCGGTCCAAGCCTGGTATTCACCCGCAAGCACGTGCGTGGTGAAACTCGCATTCGCCCCCACAAATACGACTTGGCGCGCATCACGAAGCGCATCCTCGGCTTCGATGCGAACTCCCCCTATCCAAGCACGATGCTCAAGGAGATGCCCTGCGGCAAAGAGAAGGTTGTGCACTACAATGACCCGGTGCAGGCAGCGAAAACTCTCGAAATGAATCTGAATACAGGCAGGTGGTTCGGGTTTGCGGAAGTGGACATCGAAGTCCCTCGAGAGTTGTGGGAGCAGTTCGAAGAGTTTCCACCACTCTTCATCAATCAAGCAGTGCCTGACGAATGCGTTCCGCAGCATATGCACGATTACCTCCAAGAAAGTGGCCGAACCCGCTTTCCGGACCAGAAAAAGCTGCTGGATGTGCTGTCAGCGAGAAAAATGCTGATCTACGCACCCCTCTTGAAGTGGTATCTCGAAAGCGGGCTCAAGATCACGGCAGTCTACCGCACTATCGGCTACATACCCAAAAAACTCTTCGACTGGTTCGTTCGCGAGGTAGCCGACAACCGAAGGAAAGGTGACGCTGACAAGGAGAAGGCATTACTTGCTGAAGTGTTCAAGCTCCTGGGCAACAGTGCCTACGGCAAGTTCATCGAAGCCGTGGAGCGCCAGACAAGAACGGTGTACACAAGGGACGAGGACGAAGTCGACAAGAATCTCCGCTCGGCCTTGTTCGAAGACCTCGAAGAGATCGGAGATGCCTACAAGATCGAGCTGCGCAAGCCAAAGGTCACAATCAACCGTCCTTTCCAAGTGGGTATCGTTGTGTACCAGCTTGCCAAGCTGCGCATGCTGGAGTTCCACTACGACTTCCTGGACTACTACCTCGACAGGCATGACTTCGAGCTTATCCAGATGGACACGGACAGCATGTACTTCGCCCTTGCGCACGACAAGCTGGTGGAGGCAGTACAGCCAGAACTCCGTGACCAGTTCGAGGCGGAGAAGAAGACTTGGTTGGCGTGGGACAAGTGGAGCGGCAGAGAGCCCGGCTTGTTCAAGCTTGAGAAGGAAGGCACACGGGCAATCGCCCTATGCAGCAAGTGCTACCTCGTAGACAACGATGGCACCCCCAACAAAGAGCCCAAGATCTCCGCCAAGGGAGTGAACAAAAAGCAAAACGGGCTGGCGTGGAAAGAGCACGAGTCCCAGAGCCTAGCCAAAGTGGAGCAAGAGCTGCGCTGGGAAAGGTACGAAAGAGCCCTCGAGGGGCGCAAGGACATGGCCACCAACAGGGGTTTCCGAATGCACAACGGTGCCATGCACACGTACGAGCAGCGCAAGCTGGGTCTTTCCGCGTACTACGACAAGCGTTGGGTGCTGCCAGACGGTATCCACACAGAGCCCATTGAGTTTCACAACCCAGCTGGTGGCAACTGAGTGCCCGGCGGCACAACCATCAACTCCTCACGAACAAACCCTCTCTTGGGTCCGTCATACAAGTAGTATACCACGGGCGCATCTGGCTTGGTTACAACCTTGTGTATTTGGTAGACCTTCAAAGACCAGATGGGATCAGTAGCACGCCTCCCACCACCTTCCAGCTCGCCAGGGTAGTACAGATATCGTACATAGACTCGAGGAGGGAGCTTCTTCTCATAGACTCCAACAGGCCTAGCATATGGTGTCGCAGGCTTGGAAGATATTGCTTTCTCTTTGATCGCATCCCTTGGCTTCTTGCCAGTGAGCCGGGTCACTTCATTGTTCAAGGCCGAGATAACATCTGGTAGTCTTTTGACTCATGCAGTGGACTGGCCAGAGGGCATATTCATTTCAACGGCATACTGGTAGCCAAACAGCCTTTCAGCCAGGGTGCGATTGAATCTCTCTACAATTGCTTGGTCTCTGTGAATATCGGGGCGCCCTCGGCGAATGGTAGTTTTGTTGTTTTCCATAAAGTTTGTCACAGCACCCATAAACTCTTTCCCAGGGTCAACTTGTAAGAGTTGAGGCCACTTCAAAGGCCCCTTCCTATATATTTTCTGAAATGCCTTTGAGACTTCTTCAGACTCTTTCGAAGTCAGGGGCTCCGCAGCTTTGTATCGGCTAGCCACATCAACAAGGGTTAATGCGTATTTGTAGACCTTTCTGCCTTTAGAAAGCTTGTCATGGGGTAGGAAGAGAAGATCTGCTTGATGCACTGCATTGGGTGAGGAGACATCAAACTTGGGCCGAGGGATGTAGCGTGGCGCCGGGAGATATATTTGCCAAAGGGCTTGTTTGACCAGCCATTTCTTTGTCACCTCTTCAGAGACCCTAGACGCAGTGGCCAGTTTTTTTACAGCGGTAAGACCTTTCCAATACCCTTTCGGGCTGTAGTATATCTTAGAGAGTTTGGCCTCCACAGGGGGTGTGTGCGGGGTATATATGTTTGTTTACAGAAAGCGATAGGCCACATACCCACCCGCAAGCAGGGTGCATCCAATGAACGCAAGTTCACCAGTCTGTTGTTGTGGGCTGGGCTTGTAGAAGTCCGAGAAATGAGGCTCTTTGTAGTCTTTGATTTGTTTATCTGGTTGTGTTTGGTGCATCTGATTATACAAAGCCAGGGCTTGGTCGGTGGTTTGGAAGTTTCGGCTAGCTTGGTGTTTAATCCGATCGTTGGTTGCAATCCAGTCGAGGAGCTTGGTGCGGTCCTTCTGGTATTTAGCGTAAGCCGCTTGGTATTGTTCCAGGGCTTTGTCTTGCCGGATTTTCTCATCCATTGCTGCCTTTCCGCTATCACCAGACAGATATTTCGCGAGATAGTTGCCACCCGTGAAAGCAGCCGCATTGAGAACAGCGCCAAGGGCCATTATTGCAATCGAGGCCATTGTAGTCGTGTGTATACATATGGTTTTTACATGTTGTCTGGGAGGATTTTCTGGTCCTCGAGATATTTCTTCAGCGCGATGCTGCCAGCCATGACGGCTGTGAACTTAACGTAGTTCATCAAGCTTGCACTGGGGTCGGCAGTGAAGTTTTCTTTGATGGTCTTTTTCCCAATCCAACCAATACCGGCGACAAGGCCAGTGATTGTTGCGGCATCGAGGATAGACTTCACAAGCTTGTTGTCAGACATGGTTTGTGTGCAGTATACATATGTGTTTTTTTTTATTCCATTTTTATAATTCCTTGTCTTACCGGAATTCGAGATGGGGGTGGTGCAGCGGGTGTTGCCGGTGTTAGTGGTGTTGCTGGTGTGTTTGGTTTGCGGCCAAGCTTTTGCATTATGGCTTCGCGTTGGTAGTACACACCCGCAGCAGAGACAATCAACCCTCCAAACCCCAGAATATAAAAGATTGAGTTGCTGTTGGTGTCACTTGTTGCGCCACCGGTGCCACTTGTTGAGGGTTGGTTTGTAGCACTGGTGTCACTTGTTGATGGTTGGTTTGCAGTCTTTTGTGCTTCGGCCTTTTTCTTTGCTCCACGGGCCAGGCGGTTGCGTTCTGCTAGCCTTTTACCAGAAGCAACGCGGCCGGGGTTCTTTTCTGTTGCAGGCTTTGTTTTCGGGGTCTCAGAGGTAACACGGACAGGGGTTTGGGTTGGAGTTTGAGTTTGAGTTTCTTCAGGGATCGTCTCGAGTGGTGTGGCCATAGTGGTATATAAATGTGAATTTTATTTTTTGCAAAATGTGACAAGTGTGCTGACAGGTTGCTGCCAGGTTCCAGCCAGGTTCCAGCCAGGTTCCTTCAAGGTTGCTGCGAGGTTGCTGCCAGATTAACACCAACTTCATCAAAGCCCTCAAGTGGATAGCCTTCACTGTCTCTGCTTGGATGTGTGGGTTGGGGTTCCAAATCAGGCTTTTGATCAGGCTCTCGTTCAAGCTTGATGTGTTTTGTTGTGATGAGAGCAGCATTGGCAAGCGCCAGCAATCGTCCGCATCGCATGGCAATAGCTCCAGCAATATTTGATAGCTCCTGGTTGATGATGTAGTCGTTTTTGAGTTCTTGCTGCTACTCCTTGAGATCATCAACCGGGATCACCATACCAACGCCTTTGGACACGAGCACGATAGCGGAATCAACTAGGGATTCGGTTGTCCTGTTACCTATGTAGGCCTCGTACCTTTTGCAGTACTTGTCAACGTCCTTGTCTGACAACCGCTTGAGATGATCGTGTGTGAGCTGCACGCCGATAGCTTCTTTGGCCTTGCCAGTTGAAACAAGGATTGCCAGCTTCTCACGTTTGGCAGGAATGTCACTGGTACCGGCTATCCCTGTGGGAGGTGTGGTATCAGGGGTGGCCTCCAGCATCTGCAATACTTCGTTCAAAGCGGTCTGGTCTTCAGCTGCTTGTGCCATCAGCAAGGTGTATACATATGTGTTTTTATTTTTCGATAATTCTCTTGATGTCGGGCAAAAGGGTTTCAAGCTCCCGTATAAGCCCCGCCATGGTGTCTGGCATAGAATTCAACCGCAATGGATATCTGTTGAGAAGCATGAGGCGCAGATCTTCCTCACCAGCGGATTTGATAATTTTGTTTTGCGCATCAAGTGTGTGTTTGCGCAATTCATCCAAAAGCTGTGAAAGCACAGTGAGCTTGTGTAGGTTGGTTGGAGCATTCATAGCCATGTATATATTTGTGTATTATTTACATCTTGTACTCAATTCCATACGGGTGCCTCAGAGAGAATACCAGGTGGGAGAACTTGCGGGATTTGAGCCTTGCGATAAGCTCTTTGTACTCCTCGTTGGAGAGCTATCCTGCATAGTCTTCGAATATGGCCTTGGTAGTCTTGCTGGAGGGCGTGTAAAAGAGCACGATCGCTGCGATATTATCACGGTATGGCTTAGCAATGCTGGTGATCTACTGGGTCAAGACCCACACGGATATGCCGTCATGCCTTGCGCTGAACCCCAGATTGACCAGCTGGCTAGTGCGGCCTTTGACATCTTTGGAGGCGGCGCAGTCATCGAGTATGAATAAAGTGTTAGTGCATGTGAAAAAGAAGCTCGCCAACTTCAACCAGTCTTTGATCTAATGCTGTTGGCAGACAATCACGAAGATTCGCGGATCGCGGTCCACAAAGCCATCGTATGTCTTGTTCTTGACAAATGTGGGGCAGAATAAAACGATGTAGTCAAAACAACCCCAAAAGGGGCCTCGCAGTTGGTTTAGAAGATACTGTGTCTTGCCAGAGTTAGTGGGTCCCACGATTAGTGCATTGAAAGGCAGCTTTCTTGGGTCCATAACCAACACCTATATTAGTTGGTTTGCAAACAATTGGTTCATGTGTTGGTGGGGAGGGTGCCTTTGCGAGAAGTCTTTGTATTTCATTGTATGATAGTGGCCTTGTGGATGGCAGTGGAGCCGGCTTAGCATAGAAGTTGAACTTGTTGCTTGTTGTTTGTTGTTTTGTGGTCATGGGGCTGGTGGTATATATATGTGCCTAGTACTGAACCGATTCCAGCTGCCTGCTCATGATGTTCATCTGTGAGTCTGAGATGGTGAAGATGTGGCAGTTTGCGGTTCTCGAGCCTTTGCCGTCTCGTTCGATCTCGAGTTGCACGCCATCCTGTGTGTTGACGAGCCGTTGGCCGTTGCCGTGCAGGACTGTGTCAGCCATGGACCGCAGGTCAATCCAGAGACCAAACTTGTTGCCTGTGAGATATTTTGTCAGGTTCATGTTGGGCCTACCGCGCGTGTGTGGGTTATCGGTATATTTCACTCCACATGTCAGTACCACTGATGCCATCGTTGTAGACCCTGTTTGGAACACCGTTGACTGTGACCTTAACTTTGATGATGTTGGGATTGAAATAGTGCTCAGAGTTCCTGGCACCCGCTGTATAGGGATTGATGAACAGCAAGATGATGCCCTTGAGAGACCGGCGTTGTGGGTTAACCCGAAGATTCAGCCGTGTGTCAACGCCTTTTGTGAAGGGATTCACCCGATCTCGCATTACGTGGTCATAGGCGAACCTCTTGCCATTAGTGTAAGTGCTTGTTGCCTCGTCGGCCAGACTCTTACTTCTGCTCGTCTCATACTCCAGCTGGAGGTTTTCCAACTTGTACACGAGCTTGCTTGTGTCTGAGCCACGGACAACTTGGGATGCGGGGGCGAGGGTTAGTTCGAAGACCAGATCATTGAATAGTGCTTGAGGATATATGATTCCGTGATCAGTTAAGATTTGGTGATCGAGGTTGATGCGATACTTATTTTTATATATTGTCTCCAGCTTGATTTAAGCATCCACGCCTGAGGTCTTCTTGTCGCCAGCACCAGTGCGAATCTTGCACAAATCCACACTCTGGATGCATGCCCTCCAAAAGCATATTTTCCCGCTCATCCACTGAGAAGAATAGGTCTTCGAAGATCTTGTAGATGTCGTACCCAACCGTGTCCTGGACAGTGGTGGCGGCAAACTTTACAACGAACCTGTCCACCAGGGCCCGAGAAACATTTTGCACGAGATAGTTGTTAGCGTGGCCCCCGGCTAGGTTGATGTTGAACACCAGTGAAAGTGAGCCGGACACAATGACATCGTGCTCGCCCAGTTTGGGCACAGAGACGTACAATGTCTCGCCGGGATTGGCCTCAGATGGGTTGAATGTGATGCGCTTTACGGTTCGCTCTGCCTTCATGGCGCCCAGTGTCTTTTCACTGAGAGATGGAAGTAGATTCGATTGCACAGCCATGGTATATATTTGTGTTTTTAAAATTTATATTTATATATCATCATGGCAGAAGGCGGTAAGTTTGATGATACAACTGAGACAACTGAGAAAACCCGTCTCATCACAGACAAAGGGGATAACGATGATGATGATGACATCCCATTCTCTCAAATGACAGAAGAAGAACAACAACAACTCCATGAATGGACCCAGTACTTCAAAGACACCGACACCACGCAACCCTTTAAACCAGGCGGTACATCCACCCCATACCATGGCGGTGAACAACATGAAATGAATAGAATGCCTACAATGTGGGCTGCCAGGTGCTTCTTTAGAACCCCCTCTGCTTGATGAAATCATACACTCAAATGAAAAAGCAGAGAAGGTCGATATAGCTATGGACATTATCAAAAAGAGCTTTCCAAAAGTAGACATCAACGAATTAGGCCCAATTGGTTACGGTAAAAAAGCAGGAAATGAAGGCAGAATAGTTTCCTTTGGATCACAGGGTGGCGAAACTCCCGTTTTCAAGAAAAATAACTCAGGCTTTTATAAAGCATTCATAGACAGTAAAAAAGTGGCTCTTGGCCCAAGCGCTAAAGAGCTTGTTTCTGAATACAATGCATCAATAAGGGAGGAAGACAAAGATTGAAAGAGGAAGAAAAACAACTGAAGGAGAGGGAAAAGTTTGCTGTGAAATTACTACAAAAAAAATGAGGAGCAAAACCTCAGGGACAGAAGAAAACGAGTTCAAGCGAGGCGTGACGCTCTGGAGCAGGAACACGGTTCAAGCGTTGAAAATCAAGCTGAGATAGGCCGCCTAAAACTGCTGTCAAAGAAACTTCAACGAGATTTTGAAACCAAGAAAAAGGAAGCAGCTGCCCTTCAAAAAATACAAAAACAACGAGACCAAGAACAGGCAAAGATTGACAAAGCCAGAACACGCCTTTCTGCTAAGGTAAAGGAAAGAAATGAAGTTGAAGCAAGGCTAAACTCTACTAAACCACTGGATGAGTTAAACGAAAGAGAAGCCGAGCTTAAACGCGAAAACGAGGAAGACAGACGCGTGATAGAGGATGAGAACACTTCTCCATCTGATAGAGAAGCCGCGGAAGCCCGAGTTGCTGAGCGAGAAGAAGAGCTGGCAAGGCTCAGACCACAGGTTGAGGAGAGGGAACAAGCCCTGTCTTCGAGAGAGAGGGTTAGAGAAATCTTCAAGAAATACGGATGGACCCTGCAAGCTGTTGTTCTGGCAGCTGGCATCACCATCAGCGCTGTTGTACTCGCCACCTTGAATGGTCTGGCAAGAGCCACCAAGGCTATTGGAAAGGGGCTTAAAGAGCTTGGCAAAAAGGCAGCTGCCGCCCTGCCTGGCCTCATTGGCTCAGTTGTGAGCTTCATCTTCAAAGCGGCTGGGTCGGTCATCTCCTTTCTTGGTGAACACGCTTGGCTGCTAATCCTTGCCGTTTGGCCTTCCTGGTTGAAAGGATCACCAAACGTGCGAGGTCTTGAGATTTGCGCTTATCTAAACCAAACGATAACGCCTGCCAAAGCAAGCGCACCCACACCTATGAGTGCCTTGTTTACGTGATGCGGGTCGGGTTGTGCTGGCGCTGGCGCGCTTGTGGTTGGCGCACTTGTGGTTGGCGCGCTTGTAGCTGGCGTGGGATGTGGTATTTTGCTTGTGGCTGGGGCTGGCGCGATGCCCTGTGCCTGTGTAGCCTCTTCATGTATCGTGTTTGATGGGTGACTGTTTGGTGGATTAATCTTTGTTGGACTACCGTCCATGTGGCGAAGTGAGGCTTTTTTTGTGTCCAGATTAACGTCATTGTTAACACCCAGCTTCATCCCTTGCGTTGCTTCCTTTAGATTGTTGTTATACCCGATCACGCTCTCTGTGTTGATAACCATGCGCGATGGCATGAGCCAGCTTCCGGGTACTGTCGCAAAGTCTAGGCGCACTTTCGTTGCTTGGATGGCAAGCTGGTAACGCTGCACACTCGTTGCGATGTCGTTCAGTATTATGGCCTCCTCTAGATAGGTGAGGAATACTCTCTGCGTTTCGAACGCCCGGCCTCCTCTTCCAATGATGCTGCTGCGGGTTTTAGCTTGTGAACCAAGAATGCAGTACACAAAGGCCTCGATTGAGGAACAAAGGTTCATACGCGCGAGCCCTGGCTGTGTTAGCCCCTGTGCGTAATTTGGCACAAAGTGCTCGAACTGGGTGTCTGCCCCTTGGTCATTGCGGACGAAAGATATTCCATTGGCGCGATAGTTGGGGTCGTTTCTGTCAGTCACGCGCTCATCATTGAACAGAGCTAGATCGGGATCGGGGTAGTCATAATCGGTAGAAATGTTGCCACCTCCATATTCACCAATGTAGACATTCCCAAGACCGTGGTTCTTGCCGTATGTGAAACGGAAGTCAGAACTGGGGTCGATACCGAGCTCTATGCAATTCTTCTTGTACGCGTCGATGTTGTACTTGTTGTCTTTCTGGTTGAATGGAGGGTCGTCTGGCAAAGCACCCACGCCTTGTTCCCCACCCATCTTGTAGAGTATTCGCTTTGTTGTGAAATAAACGTGAAACCGGTAAAATGACCGGAGCTGGGGGGTTAGGGATAAACTGGAGTTCTTATCGAAAAGAATGTCACGCGAGATTCCGCAGCCGGTTGTTGCACACCACAGTGCGAAGGAGAGTTGTTGTGGCCAAAAACTCATATGTGGCCCTCCTAGCCACTTTCTTCCATATTACGCTGTTGTGAATGAAATCTGTGTGTCCCTGAAGATATTTCTGTATTTCGTTGTGAAATAATCAGTTGGCGTGACGTAAATCTTTTGCGCTTCGTCGTTCAACATTGCACCAATCATCATATCCTTGTCTATTGTGGTGGAGAAATCAACAGCTGGGATTGACTTTTCTGTATTTCGAGTCAACGATAGCTGATAGGGGAAACCACCATCTTGATGGAGACCAAGAGCGTCTTTCATGGCTTGAGTCCAATCTTTGTGGGGCATTTCTGTAACGAGCGCCCATGAGCCAGGGCCCTCTTTGTAAAGCACTTCCCTTGTGGCGGTTTTGTTGTCGTCGCCAAACTCTACTTGCACTTCAAAGTGGGACATATCAGCGCGCGGGAAACGCTTTTTGAAGTCTGATACCGCCTTGGCCTTGGCCGCGGCAGAGAGCTTTGCTGCTTCTGGTGTTCTTATCCAGGCTAGTGGATCTGGTGGGGGCTTTACATGGCTATAGACGTTTGGGGTTGAATTAAAAGGGGGTGGGGGGCTATAATTGTGACCGCCAATATTTAGACCAAGATTTGAATTAGGATTAAATCCAACGGGCCGTCTGCCAAACATGATTGTATATATTTATATTTAAAAAATGTTTTTATATACATGCAATCATGGTTTTGCTTACAATCGTCGCGCCTTCGAACCCTCACACGATCTACTTCGATCACCCGCTTCCGAAACCGAGTTACATCCGTCTTGTCTCTTGCTCGATTTTCAACTCGTGGAATACTTTGAAACAAAGAGGAGAGATAACATTGTTTACTGGGCCTGATAAAAACACAAATGTCAGGAGACTCTTGAGTATTTGGCAAAAGAATTAGAGGACGCGTTCCCAGTCGAAAAGGTAAAATTAGAAACCAAGACAAATACGCCTGTAGGGGCGATGGTCATTTTCAACTTGCAAAATAAGGATGTGAAATTAGACCACGATTTATCAGAATTGCTTGGTATAAACCCTAAATTAACGTTTACAACGTTCGTCAAGCGTTTAACATCCCCAAGCATTTACTTTATCCACTGTGATCTGGTTGATAAAGAACAAAACCTACTAAATGGTAAGCTTTCGACAGTTTTGGCTAGGTTTGATGTTCGTGGAAAGCCCTTTGAGAAAATTCTCTACGAACCAACACAACAGAACGTCTTGCGTGACGTCTCGTCTGGTGATTATGTAAACAGCATATCACTGTCAGTGAGGGATGAGAACAATGACCTCTTCAACTTCAATGACATGCCCTTAGAATTTGAAGTTGAGATTAATTAAAAAATCTTATTTATACACAACAGTGCAATGGTTATGCTAAGAATTTGCGCACATTCGAATCCTTACACCATTTACTTTGATCAACCGCTTCTGAAGCCGAGCACCATCCGGCTTATCTGGTGCACGTTTCACAAATCGTGGCATAATTTGAAAACGGATGGAACAATAACATGGTTTACCACTGATGAAAATAAAACAGAAACTGTCTTGACATTACCCGCAGGGGCCTACAGCCCACATAAGTTGAGGGCCCATATACATCACGTATTCAGTAATCAACCGGTAAAATTAATCGTCCAAACCGATGAAGTCAATGCGATAATGGTTATACACAAAAAATTTCCTAATGAGGTAGAATTAAATCCTGCTTTGTCTAAATTATTAGGTGTGGGGCCTAAATTACAGTCTGGGACGACCTACATTAAGAATTTAGTGGAACCAGACTTCTATTACATTCACTGTGATCTTGTCGATAAAGAACAAAGCTTAGTTAATGGAAAGCCTTCGGATGTTTTGGCAAAAATTCGCATTAATGCTGAATTGGCTCCCTACGCTCTAGTTCAATATTGGGAAACAACACAGCATGTCTTTATTAGGACAGCATCTGGCAATTTTGTACATAGTTTAACAGTTTCAATCAAAGATGAACACGGAAACCTCTTTGACTTCAACGGCTTACCTTTTAATCTTGACATAGAAATAATTTAAAAATATATATATACCCTGCCATGAGTTCTGCCAATGTGCTTCCATCGGCTCCGGAATACAGCGAGACACAACCGCTCTATCCTATACGTGAGATCACTCAAATAAATGCAGAAGACTTTCGTCTCAAAAAGATCTCTGACTTGCTGAAGGAGTTGTCTGACGAAGCCGCGCACTACAGGCAAGTCGCAAAGAAATACAAACGGACCCAATCAATAGTTCATTACTCGGCGGTTGGACTTGGGTCGCTTTCTGTTGGGCTGTCATCAGGGGCCCTAGCCACTGCCTTGACCGGGTTAGGCATTGTTGCAAGACCCGCACTTGCCGGCGTTGCGACCCTCTGTGGGCTGTCCTCAGTTGGCTTTGCAACTGCAAACAAACGGCTAGAGCGGAAAGTGACTAAACACGAGAATATCTACACACTGGCCCAGGCTAAACGCAACTCTGTCAATGAGCTGGTCTCAAAGGCTCTGGAAGACAAGAGGATCAGTGATACAGAATTCACCATAATCACTCGTGAGGTGGAAAAATATCACGAACTCAAGGCTGCAATTAGGGATGGTGTAAAGGCATCAAAAGACGTTGCCACTCAAACACAATCGCCAGACCTCGAGAAACTCAGAAACGAACTTCGCAAGGAAGTCAAACAAGAATTTCAAAAAAAGATAAATCTTCTCACCGCAGCATCCAAGTCCGATTTGAGAGATTAAATTCTGGATTTAACCTCTACATTTCGAAGGATAAATCATTTGCGCCCAATTGAATAGACAACACGGCTGTGTACGACCATGGAGAAGTTTGCTAAACATCTGGCTGATGTTCGACGCTTGGACACTAAAGGTGAATACAAAGCCAAACTCGATGAGCTGGATAAAGAACACAAATTTATCATCCTACGCTCACTCGACAACTACAACAAGGAAATACGGCGTTCAAGCCTGCCAGAACGCCTTCATCACATCAAGGAGTGTCTTTGTCACGTGGCACAATACCACCACAACCTACATTTCACCCTTTTGAATGAAAGGATAAAAGCTTGCCAAAACTGTAAAGGCAAATTAAACCTCAGGATGTTTTCATTTGAACTTTGCTGTGAGAACTGCGGGCTCCTAGAGCCTCTGGAAGGTGTGACCTTTGATTATAACGAGCTCTATGGTGGTGATTACAAAAATACCAAAAAAAGAAGGCCCACCAAACGCTACAACAACTACAAAACGCTACAAAAACATCTCAACAAACATCTGAAAATTTGTGAACCCTACGTCTGTTTGTCCTACGAAGAAATACAAGGTGCAAATGATTTCTTCAGTTTCATTGAAGAACATCTGCCGGACAGAATCTCTATGCCATTTGTAGCCTACAAAATCTTAGACGGGATGCTACTACTAAAAGGGCCAGAACGTGCTATTGTCAATTACTTCTGGCTACAAATTCCACAAAACTCAATGTGGAAACACGAGCAAAAATGGCAGATCGTGCTTGGAAAGATGTGTCACGTGGTGTGACATTGCGTTACTTGTCACGCGTGACACATTGCGTGACATACCCAAAAAAGGGACAAAAACCCTTGCAGGGGGTGCCGGTGGCTGTTCTTTGCCTAGCCTCGGCTAGGACTTTAACCGCTGTCAAGGCGGTTGTTATTTCCACATTTTACCTCTGGGAGCGAGGGCGAGAACTCCGAGGAGAACTCTGTTTGGCACCCCCCTGGAACCAGTAGGGCCAGAGCGGGCTCACCCGGGGGTACCGTCCACTGGAAGACATCCCTCTCTACTCTGTAATTCACCATTCGCACAAGCCTTTAAACGGGATTCAGAAAGTTGGCCATCTTTCAATTCACCCCCCTAGACTTCACCAAAATCTGTGAACTTAAGGAATATATGGGCGATTTTTCTATTTATTAGTGTCAGGTCAACAAGCCGCTTACTTGTGGTTTCGATTTGGTTAACACTGAAAAATTGAAGCAATACGCATGCGCTTTTAGGGCAATAAAAGCCATAATACTTTATTCTACATGAGCCAAAATACTTTATTCTACATGCGGTTTTGAGGCAATAAAAGCCAAAATACTCTATTCTGCTTGAGCCAAAATACTTTATTCTACATGAGCCAAAATACTTTATTCTACATGCGGTTTTAAGACAATAAAAGCCAAAATACTTTATTCTTACCTTGTAAGATTGAGAAAAATGTCAGACAAATAACATATGAAGTTGTGGAATCCAGCCTTGAAGCATCACAGAAGGAATCATCAGTTAAACAGGCCAAAGAAACTGTTTCCTTACGATCGTAGATCGATCTCTCGAACTACAAATCCGGTGATTTTTTCACTTTCTTCTGATTCTATCACTCTGGCACTTTAGGTGGCATTTCTCGAAGTTACTGCGTCCACATCTGCAGTGTATTTGAACGAGATTGAAGCTCTGGCGCTATTTTATCGGCCAAAGTTAACAATAATGGCTGCCGAAGGAATATCGAAGCCTTCTGACCGCGGGGGACTGAGACGGGCAAAGAAATATATTGTATATGCGGCACGAAATGTCCCTTTTAAGCAACAAGGGCTGTCTGGAGCTCTAAGTGGCTGTACAAATAAGAACTTCTATCATAGATGCTATAAGGGCTGCTCTAGTAAATGCCATAGAAACTTTCATGGGCACTTGGGCCGTCATAGTCTTCCTCGTCATCACTGCCGATGTCTGCAAGCAGTAACGCCCTCTGTATGTTTCTATAAGGTTGCATGCCGGGACAAATGGCTCGGTGTCTGCCCATGCCCACTTCTAGTGAGAAGAGTTCTTGGCATTTATCACATGTTTGTGAAGTGAATATAGGAAAATGGCAATCGTTTTGCCAGTGATAATGATTTTTATCGAACGGCATACAGATTTCATCCTGCGTTGATGAATTTCCCTTGCAGCCAAGTCGCGCTGGTGATTCCTTTCAACCATGTCAAGGATGTAGTCTTTGATCATGTCTGGCAAGTAATCCCAATGGGATTCACCAAAAGGCAGTTGCTCCATTGCCATGAATATACAAGGGTGTATGGTTTTTTCAATTAGTAATCAGTGATACAAGTTGCTGTGAAGTTAATGCTTCGGCAATTCTAAGTATATCTGGAGGGATAATGTTTTCTTTTGGACTGGGCTTCACCATTGTATGAGAAGACCTTCCAATAAAATATTTTGGGGGGTTGCGCCGTCCAAGAAGAACTTGTTTTTTCTTACCAGTAGCAATAACACCGCTCCTTCTTCGCCCCATTGTCACAATGTGCGTATATACTTAGGGTAGGGATTTCTTCAATTGGTAATACCTCCCTTGCCGTTGCGGACGGGGGCGGGCTAATTGGTATTTGAACGCCTCTTACAGGTATTTGAGGGCGGTACAACAGAGTAGTAGGGAGGGAGGGAGTCAAATACAACCCCCGGGAAACCCTCAAACTTCCCGCCCCGAGCCGCGAGGGGCGGGTATTTGAGGGTTTCCCGGGGGTGGTATTTGACTCCCTCCCTCCCTACTACTAATCTTCATGTTCTTCTGTTTACGTAGAGTTTTCCACATTTATCAATACAAGTTAGTGGAAAAATTAATATTTAATAATGTAGTAATTCGACTTGATCTGTTACAAGGAGATCGGACCCAGAATGTCAGCAAATAAGGACATCATATGCAACGGCATTGTAACCCTCTAATTGATTGGCCGCAATCTTCAATACACGGTATAAAAACAGATATCCAGTCAGTCTTACCTATAATAACGACAGTAATAACTCTTTTGACACTTCCATACTTGTTAGTGGCTACACAGCTATATTTTCCTTCATTATACAATGGGACGTACGCAGTATTTGTTGTATTGACCAGTACTGTAGAGTTCCATATCAGTGCTGTGTATATAGGAGGCGTTCCAGTGGCTGTACACATCATTATCATGCGACCTTCAAATGTTCGCACAACAGTACCTGGAACTGGCATTGTTATGTTGGGTAAGGCTGGTAAAAAATAGAAATCAGTTTATTACATAAACTTCTGTGAACTACAAGGATTCCTCCCACGGCGAAAAAATCAAAACTCGACACATGCGAAGATATAAATTTTATCTTCACGGTGAAAAGTGAAGATCGAGATATCAAAATCTTCATGATTGGGTGAGCTACAATGTTTTCCGTTACGAAATGTCAAACGAGCTACAAGGTGTTGGTCGAAAATCGAAACATATTCGGATCTTCTTCGGAAATATTCCGACATCTTTTACAAATTTCTGTAAATTTCGGAAAATGATAGAAAACGTTTGTACAACCTTCGAACAGCATTTGGAAATTTTGAAATATTCGGAAATCTTCCGAAGTATTCGGGAATTCTTCGGGAAATCTTCGGAAAATTGCTTAAAATTTCGTAATTAGTGTCGTTTACATAATAAACAAAATAATACATGGCTGCTTGGAGATCTTGTACAAAATTGTGTCACACCTGACACAACAACAACAACAACATCCTTCATTTATGCACGATATACACACCGGCTACATAAGTTTGTTTCGAGTTGCAGTTGCATTGGATTGTGTTTGGACAGAGTGATAACTGATAACTTTACAATTTAGTTTTGTCTTTACGATACTCGATTGAAAACAGCTCAATTAGACATGCGCATTTCAATCCGTATTAGCACGTTTCCTCGATCGCTCCAGTACCTTGCTGAAAAACTGAAATCACATCACCCGTTATGTCATTAATGACAATTGTTTTGTTAAAAATAAAAAGATATTAAAAAGTTGACACTGGCTAAAAATGTTGTTTTTGGACGTTTCGGCAACTACTGTTGCCTTCTTCAGCAAGAGATAAAAATGCAAATGTCTAACGGCGTCCTGATGGTATAAGATACATGCAAATATTAAATCGCACCTCGAAAGAATATTTTGAGGTGAAACAAAAGTCTCTAGAGCATTCTTAATTATTTCTACAAATTCTTAATGTTATTATAAACATTTGGAAGCGCTATGTGTTCGTTTATAGCGTTTGTATTACGCACGGAATGCCAAGCTTCAAGAATTAGTCTTTGTCGCCATGCCGATGATCTGTCAACAATTTCGACACTCGTCAAATCTATTTGGTGGCTGTGGAGCATGTGGTGTTTGGCCAACAAAGAGTTTTTATCCAATGTTGCTATAGCCTTTGCGTGCTCTTTCACGCGTGATTTTAGCGCGCGCGATGTCTGACCAATGTAAACACAATCACAATCTTTACATTTGATCTTATACACGATTCCTCTGGTGGCCTCTTTCTCGATCTTGTCTTTTGGCTTTTTAAGTATGTTTGAGATTGTCCGAATAGGTTTATGAGCGACTTTGATGTTGAAGCTTCGAAGAACTCTTGCGATTCTCTCGGAGAATCCTTTGGCGTAGGGCAGGGTAACCATGCTACGTTGGTCGGTATCGTCCTCGACAACAATTTCTTCGTGTTCCAAGGTGGCCACTTCAAACAAATTTTCGGTTGTCCGATGGGATCTCCAGTCAGCGCCATCTTAGCCAATCTTGTCATGGAACATGTTGAAGAAAAGGCTCTCTCATCGGCTCCAAACCCTCCCAAATGGTGGTTCAGATACGTAGATGACAGCCATGTGTGCGTAAAAAGGGAACACGTGGATGAATTCCACTGACATCTCAATTCTATCAACACCCATATCAAATTTACCATCGAGATAGAATCAGAAGGTTCCATTGCCTTTCTTGACACAAAAAAAAACAACCAGACAAGATGATGGCTCGATCACCGTATCTGTCTATAGGAAAGCTACCCACACTGACCGCTACCTTGATTTCAAATCACACCACCATCCCCAGCATAAACACTCGGTCGTACGCACCCTTATGGATCGCGCAAAGAACATTCCTTCCACCGAGGAGGAAGCATTACAGGAAACTAAGCGAGTAGTGGAAGCCCTTACCGCTAATAACTACCCTACCAAATTCATTCACAATGGTCACCAACCGAATAGACAACAAGAAATAAACGATACCGACCAACGTAGCATGGTTATCCTGCCCTACGCCAAAGGATTCTCCGAGAGAATCGCAAGGGTTCTTCGAAGCTTCAACATCAAAGTCGCTCATAAACCTATTCGGACAATCTCAAACATACTTAAAAAGCCAAAAGACAAGATCAAGAAAGAGGCCACCAGAGGAATCGTGTATAAGATCAAATGTAAAGATTGTGATTGTGTTTACATTGGTCAGACATCGCGCGCGCTAAAATCACGCGTGAAAGAGCACGCAAAGGCTATAGCAACATTGGATAAAAACTCTTTGTTGGCCAAACACCACATGCTCCACAGCCACCAAATAGATTTGACGAGTGTCGAAATTGTTGACAGATCATCGGCATGGCGACAAAGACTAATTCTTGAAGGTTGGCATTCCGTGCGTAACACGAACGCTATAAACGAACACATAGCGCTTCCAAATGTTTATAATAACATTAAGAATTTGTAGAAATAATTAAGAATGCTCTAGAGACTTTTGTTTCACCTCAAAATATTCTTTCGAGGTGCGATTTAATATTTGCATGTATCTTATACCATCAGGACGCCGTTAGACATTTGCATTTTTATCTCTTGCTGAAGAAGGCAACAGTAGTTGCCGAAACGTCCAAAAACAACATTTTTAGCCAGTGTCAACTTTTTAATATCTTTTTATTTTTAACATGCCTGGCTACACACCAAACATTTTTAATTGTTTTGTTATTGTTGTTTTTATTGTTGTTGTTGTTGTTGTTGTTTCAAGAAATGGCACGCTACAAAGCCTTGCTTCTAATGTGAAGTTAAATTAAGTGTCATGGGGATTTTCACGTTTTGGAGTCAAAAGTACCGCAAATTAAAATGCTTATAAAACTCCCAAAGAAAGTTGTCGAGTGAATCTTTGAAGAAATATTAAACATAATCAGAGTTTTAGCGAGTTTTCCAAGACACATGGCTATAAACTTGAAAAGATTGGCCCACATTTTTTAAGTTGCAATCCATTTCCATCCTGGCAATCTGCAACCCAGACACTAACTTTTACTTTTTGAGCACTAGTACTCTAAATAAGAGTAATTTAAAACAAAACTGGACCATTTAATGTTTGGTACAAATATGCATTGATACTAATATGCTTTTGGGCTTTGGGCTTTTAAAAGTGACACTAAGAATGGTGACTTCATAGCCCCTTTAAGCTGCATTTCAATTATACTTACAGGGTTGAACAGAAGTAAAAAACAAGTGAAATCCTTTCTCTTGAAATTCATAGTCAGAGTGAAATGTTATTACTGCTTGGTTTCCACCTACACGGATTTCCGTTCCAGTGAGCTCGCCGCAGTATGTACCAACAGCCACATAGCTTTCATCTGTAATCTTCAGATAATCATAGCTGCAATGATTATCGTATATTTTATTTCTCACACAATAAGCACATCACTTACCTTATATGTATGATAGGGATAGCCACTTCCCGTTAGCAAATTCATTTCTAAGGTAAAAGCTTAGTTAATCCCAGGGTGTAACTGCTTTTTAGGCAATAAGCAGAAATGTGTGCAAAGCGAAACCCAAAAGTGTGACAGACAGTAAATCTAAACAGAACTTGGATCTATTTTTTAATGCCAGGTACTCTACTTTCGCTGAAATAACAGTAACGCACCCTAACTACAAAGTAGTGCACAATCGACATTGCTAGCAAAGGGACTTAAAAATGGCTTTCGAATATTAGACAAAATCCGACGCCAAAAATAAGTCAATCAGTCAGAAAATAAGTCAATGTCAGAATTCGATGAAATTTTAACGCGTCACGTTTTGGCTTTTAAAATTTCAATATTGTGTGATAGGGTTTGACTGTTTCGGATTACGCCCCAAAAGAACTTTGTGACGTGCAGCTAAGTACTGTTTAAAGTACGTATTAAAACTAGCAGTAATCACAGATTATGGAGACGCGTTCGAAGGAATTTCCGGCGGAAATGAGCCTCTGAAAAAAACAATAGGGGCGGCCATTTGGAAGACCGGCCACCAAAAAATCTCAAATTGTACTGCACATAAACCACTGGACAACCAACACGAAATTAGGATTGCGTTCTTCGAACGCGATAAGTGCAAAGCAATAGAAATTGCCGAGTCAGAGGAACATTTCTCCACTTCAGCAATATCAACTAATTTCGGGACATGCAATGTAATGCAAACAATCTCAGAATGCCTGATCCTATTCACAGCAAGAGTTATGTTAGAGTTTGAATTATTTACCATCTTCCTTTCCACGAAGGTTTCTCCAAGTGGAAATCGTTAAATATAATTTTCATCGCCATGCCTTGTGTAATAGGAACCATGTAGACACAGTCCATGTAGCTTGGGTAGTTGCTTGGATATGCAGGACTTTTCAGTGTATTGTTTACCACTGAACCACAACCTATGAGACGGAATGAATTTATCTAGCAATAATTTCATGACAATTTTTTGATCACGTGACTTGATGTTTCCATGGCAACAAGATTTTGACAGCAATGTTTTTTTAAATTTGTATATTTTTACCTTTGAATGAAGAAAAACAATATTTATTGGTATAACTTTTTTATATGTTTACATCATTTAGCCTTTATTTATTGGTTTTGATTAATTTTGAGTCAATTTGGACGGTTTTTAAGAGGTTTTAAAAAATTTCAGAAATCCAAAATGGCGGATCCAAGATGGCGGCCGTATAACTAATTACCTAATAACTACGTCATATGACACCATAGTTCCATTGTGCGGACGTGCTATGCACCCTGTAGGTTTCATTGTCATAGCCTTAATGTTCTTGAAGTTACAGGGGGGGGGGGGGGGGGGGGGCACATACAGGCTCAGAAACTCAAAAAAAGCCCAGGCTGAATAGGGTTAATAATTCATAAAGTTTGTACAAAGAAAATCTTAAGCGTGACGGTGGGTTGGAAACCAGATTTTAATGAGCATAGATTATGGCGATTTCATTCGTTCGTTTCTTTTTTTCTGTATATATTTAATGATCAGTTTGTGAAGCTATATCAAACACTAGAGAGAGGCTGCGCCTCGTTTTGTCAACCAATTCTCGGTGTTTGGAAATCTTGATTAAACACAGCTCGTCTTCGTGTGTTGATATATAACATGAAACACGCACGCTCTCTCGCAGAGAGATTTGTGGTGATTTAAATGTAAATACAACGCCCACAGCCGCTTACCGCTGCACAGTATAGTAAATGCACTCCTATTCATTATGTATTGTCGATATGCAAATTTAGACAACCAAAAAAATCCAGAATTCTACTGTTTTATATCCGCTTACCTTGTGCAGCAAAGACGCCGTCATGGCCAAACCACATCAACATAAATAACAAGAACACAATTTTCATGTTGCAGAAGTATTTTGCGTCCTTTTGCATTACAAATTTGAAGCACCTTTACAATGAAAACTTCATGCCTGCGAAAAAAAACGACTGTTAATATTTTGTCCACGACGGCACATTTAAGACCCTTTAGATCCAAAGAGTGCCAAAAATCAAAATGAAATAATCTTGATTAAAGTGAAAAATGCTAATTTTGTAAAACATAGGTGTCAAAAAGCCGTTGATATGGAAACGTCAATGTTGGTGAAACAAGGACGCTAACCGCTCTGAAATTACACAACTTCAAAGTTACAGCGGGCCTCAACCCTAGATAGGGTTAAAACATTAAGACAGCCATTAGCTAGAGTAAACTGTCTTTTTGCACTCATTCTTTATTAGAATTATTAAACAGTGGAACACACTTCCTAAAGAGATAGTGGATGAACAGGATTTTAGTATTTTTGGAAGTAAACTTAGAAAGTATTGTAAAATGTTGTAAACTGTTTTTAGCCAATTCTTAATTATTCCTAAATTTTATATTGTATTATAATTTATTTTATATTTTACATAGGGAGCGTCCTCGATAGGGATAACCTCTGACGTTTCCTTTTATGTATTATTTACATAATGAATGCATGATTGATTGATGTGTTCTGGTCTCTGCTCTCTCCCTAAACATAATAAAAAGAACGAAGACACGGTCATCACAAAATGATCCTTATGGCTAGAACCAAAACGACATGCGGATAAGATTAACCCTCAGACGTACACGCAAACTTATACCCCCACGGTGGTACAAGGGGCAATATTTCGGAAATGTTTTACATCTAATAGATAGCCCGTGATGTGCTCTACAAGATAAATTAAATATTATGGGTTGTGGCGCTGCTGGGGGGGTCCGTGACATCATCCAAAATGGCCGCCAAGATGGCCGCCATCTTCGATTTTTCTAAAAATTAAAATGTATCGGAAAAATGCGGAAATTGCAAATATTGTTTACTAGAGTTGCAAAATAACATACAATTAAACATTTTGATGCTTTTGGTAGCATTTTATATGTTTTTTTTTTTCACTAAAAAAAAGGTGAAAAACACGCATTTTTATTCAAAAATGGCTTGACCTCATGCTACTTATGACGTCATATCTCGTTACCATAGCAACCGGTTGTCGCCAAACTTTACCAAAATGTGTCTAAAGGATAAACGAATAGCTACTGAAATGGCATGTGTTAATCTTAAATAGTATTGAAAGTATCGAAGAAAAACCTTAAACCTTAAGTTGTGGGGGTGGCATCCACCCCCCCCCCCCCCCCCCCCCTTGTACATGTACGTCCGAGGGTTAATAGGTAGCCATGCACTTTCGTAATCAAATAACCCAAAATATGGCATCAAGGTACTTCTTGAGTTTTAAGGATTAAACCTAAAAGATTTAGCTTCACATCAATTCGAGTAAATCTCATATCATTTGTTAATATGCTTCCCTATATATCATGTTATTATTCGACATAGCATTATAGAGTGGAAATACGCATCAAAACGAGTGCAAATAAAACACATTATTGCACTCTTCTGACCGCGCGCTCGGAAAAACAGTTTCAAAAACTTAGTTTTATGAGAAAATTAATGTCGTATAACAAACCATTTATTTAGCGAAAAGTAATTTAATATGGCTGGGCATTTGTACTCGTCAGTTTTAATTTTTTTTTTGTAAGAAATTCAAATTTAAGGAGCCGTTATAGTATTTACCTTCAGTATAGCTCTGGCCCTGAGAAAGGCTTATTTTTTGTCAGCCGAAATATTGGCCGCCATTGCTTTAGAGGCAGCTTTGTATTCGGTTTGTCTTGACTTATTAAGCCTATTTCACACTAGCGACATAACGACATAAGAATATGGACATAATGACATAAAGAAAATATCAGTTTTTTCCTGATGTCGTTATGTTTATATCATTATGTTCCCATTATGTCGTTATGTTGTCTTGTTCACACAGGTGACAAAAAACATCGATATACGTCGTGTTTTGAATTTGCGTGACCTCGCCGTTATGTCGTTATGTCGCTAGTGTGAGCCAGGCTTTACACTTCAAGTGACGTCTGGCTCCAGCGTATCTACATTAGAGATCCGGCAAAAACCGAACCAGTGCATTTTACTTACGCATTGTGTGGACCTCTGCATTCAAACGTTTCTGTTAATCCTCGGACGTACACGCAAACTTATACCCCCACCGTGGTACAAGGGGAAGGGTGGGGGGGGGGGGGGGGGGGGGGGGGGAGGTTGTAACCTCTACCATGAGTTTTTGTGGTGTTACAAATAGCGTATTGACATTGGAATTAGCATTATTATTGAGCAGGAAAAGGGCAGCAGCAAAGTTATTTTTAGATCACGTCATTATCATGATTCACATTAATTTATGGAGAATAAATTATGTCACTGTAATATAATGTGTAGTACACATTACCGAAAAGTCTTTCGGCTCACGAATGTAACTGTGTTTTCTGGTACAACAGCTAAATTATTTTAGCGCAATGGCCACAAGACTATCCGGTCACCGTGCCACCAGTGTGTCTCTCGAAATACCTATAGAACGACGCAGCGCTTTTGTACAGGTATGGTCACTTAGACTGGTGTTACTTTGTAACATCTTTCTTTGTAACGTTGGTTCTTGACAAACCTGGGTGGTTCATGCATCGTTACAAAACTCCCTTCTTTTCCCCCAAAAACTACTTTATTTAATGAATTTTATTTCTCCATTTTTTCTTATGAATCATCACCATTAATACTTTTTTTTTTTCTTACCAAAATCCTTCCCCTTAATTATTTCGAATTTCATACATCAAATTCTACTAATACGGTGTTTATGTAGACCATAAAATCCCTATCTGTTGCATACATGTATCTGCGCGCGCTCGGCCACAGGTCCTGATCCCTCTTTTGAATTCAAATTGCGCGTACAAACAAATGTCGCGAGCAGACTAGCCTAAAGGACTCAAAGTTATTTTTCTTTCCACGCTTGGCTATATAGTGAATGAAAATGACTATTATTAACTGATGGCTCAGCTGCTTTTTGTCTTCAGCCAGTATACATGTAGTTAGTATAAGCAATCGAAAACATGGTTTGTAGTTTCTGTTTGATCGCTCGTGTCGGCAGTTTTTCGCCCACTGGATTACGGCATCGAGAGATCAAACCATCTTCAAAGCCTTCACCCTCTGAGGTAAAAGACTAGTTTTACCGTATACACAAACTCAGGCACGTAGGGCCAGCTGTGGTCCCACGGTTTTAAACGAGTGTTAACCCTCGGTCGTACAAGGGGGGGGGGGGGGGGGGGGGTGTTACTACGTACGTCCGAGGGTTAAGAGTGTTTACCGAATACATTTGGCAAATAAGTCGTCAATTTCATCGTACGTTCACCTGTCTCTCGTGTGCATATCTATTACTCTCTCTACCAGGTCTGTTCACTGTGTCCCTGAAGAAAATGACAGACCATCTGAGCATATAAATATTTTCATACTATCAATCTACGTTGTTTATTAATAAGTTTCTTGGTGAGCTCACTAAAGTGCATGTATATGAATTGCAAATTATCAATGATCAAGAAGTTTAGTTTTTTTTTTATTTGTTTGTTTTTAATCAAAATGCATATGGAGTTTTTTTAACTACTTCAATTCATCTTCTTGCGTTTCTACATTTCTCGTTTACTTAGGGTCCTGTAGTTGCGCTTGCATCAAATTATTTTCCCCTTTTTTCTTCCATGCATTATATAACTCTCCGTTTGATTTGTCTTATTGTCTATCTGAAATCTGTTTCCTCATCTTCATCGTTCGCTGGTGCTGTGGTTCTGTTTCCAAAATAGAGCGCAGTCTAGTGGGCTTTGGTTTTGTGTCTTACCTTTGATATGACTGGGGCTATGGTCTTGGCGTCTTATTTCTATGCATTCCATTCCGTCGCAAACAAAGCCAATTTTTAACATCATATGGTTCTGCATCTTTTTGGGGATTAGTTTAGTTATACCGCGTCTTTGACTTACTGAGAGTTTCCCCTTCTGATAAGCTTGTATAGCATTCCAGAAAACGTCATAAAGCTTCATAACATTCTACTAGCAGTCCGTCAGGCGAGCCTGGAGGTTTTTTTTTTCGGTGTTCATACCGTTTAAGAGCTTCTACGTATTCTGATTTAGTAAACATTAACCATCACAATATTCTTCTTCCACAAAATTAATTTTATGTCGGTTTCTTCAAAAAAGAGGTTGTCGATTCGGTGATCTTCCCAGTCGATTTTTTAGCTATACAGGGAAGAAGGCTTCATACTTATTCCAAATTTCTTCGTCTGAGGTAATAAATTCGTCTTCGCTAATTTTTAACTGGCTCATTACATCTTTCTTATAGTACCGCTTCTCAGGTTTTTTTTTTTTTTCACCTTCATTAAACGATCTACATTTTGCTCTCAAAATCACTCCTTTGTTTTTTACTCGATTATGTTTTTCTAGTTTTCTCGTTTTGTCATCCAATTCCTTATGAATTGTCAGCTTTTCATTGTCGCAAAGATTGCTGTTTTCTAATTTCCTTTGCAGCATACTTATTGTCCTTTCGAATTCTTCTTCTTCCCGTGATGTTTTAGCATTTTTTTTTCCATTTTGCGTAGTTATACTGTGTTCTCTAACTTTTAATTTTATAATTTCCAGAAGCAGAGCAGCATTAACAAAACTGGCCGGGGTATAGCTTTGATATTCGCTTTGAACAGCTGCAGTAGTTTCTCGTATTAGGTTAATGTATTCAGCCTCTGTAAAGAAAGACGTGTTTAATTTCCAAAAGCCAGCCACCCTAGGCGCGAAAGAAGCACAGTTTTAATATGTAAGACAGAGTGGTCAGTTCTGAAGCCTGCCGAGATGTCAGCGTGTGTAATATTACACATTAAGCTTTGGCTCGCTGGAAAAAATCTAGCCTGCAATGTATTTCGATTTTTTTCCGACGCCACGTATATCTAACATTACTCAGAGATCGGGATTTAGGACCCTCCGAACATCCACCAAATAATAATAGTAATAAATCTAAATCCGTAGCGTGGATATTGATTACCTTGACAGCTTTTGTATGAGTCTTGGCTAGGCCGCCTTTTTTGTCCTTTTCTAAATCTAGTACTGAATTACAATCGCCACCTATTAGGATGTCTTCCCGCTAAAGATCTTCTAGATGGCTGAACAATCTTTCGAAGAAATTTGGATCATCTTCGTTTGCTGCATATATAGTGGCAAGACGAAAAACGTACCCTGTTTTTCTACAATGGTAAATTATCTTTGCCTTTAGATATTATAAATCAATTGAAAGCAACAAGATGCCAATCAGGCCATATGCTTTTTACAACGTTATTTAACTTGCAACGAAAAACAAAACAAAAACAATTATACATATATGTTGCAATCAGTCCATCTGCTTTTTACAACATTATTAACTTGCATCAAAAATAAAAACAAAACAGTTATACGTATTGTTATTACCCAATGACTTCTTATGATAAAGCAGAATTGGTAAGAGACATCCTCAGTTTCATACGAGCAAAATATGATATGCCCACGTTCCAATTTTCTTTTGTCACTATACATGACAGGTAAAAAATGTAAATATTTAGTTGCAATACACTCTCTGTCCTTTCGTTTGCAATTAAGAAATGACTAGAGCGTATATATGTAAAACGCGTTTCGTTCATTATATGGCTAAACGTTTTTACTGTTATTTGGATTTACTTTCCCGATCAAGTTATATAAATGGTGGAGAAACAAGAAAAGGAAATATAATGGCCTAAGTTAAAAATACCTGAAATATAATATTTTCTTTATCGTCTTGCTCCGAGTCGCATCTTCCAAGAAAATGGTTTGTTTTGTATCGTTTTCTTTTGTATTTAACGAAAAGGTAAAAACAAATATGAACTTCCAACTGCTTTTTAAATTAACGCTAACTTATTAACCAGTAAGGATTCGTCAAGTTGTCGGTAATCGCCAATATATGAGTGGATATACAGTCAAACCCCTGTTAATCGGCCACCCGTTTTTAAGCGGCCACTTATAAAAGTCCCGAATTTATTTTCAGTCTAATTAACAACTATTCACCAAGGTGGATAACCGACGCTGAGGTGAATAGTTGTTTTATAGTATATACTAAAACAGTGAGATAATATGGCACGAAAATGATGTCTTTAAACTAATTCATTCCTGTCAAAGATTACAATTTTCGCGCGCAAATGATCCAAAGTTGATTTCAGGTGAATAGAACTTGCTATCCCGAGTTTCAGAAGCCAATCAGAGCGCGCCAACAACGTTATCCGCTGTTTTAGTATATACTAAAACTGTATATATACCGCTATTTAGCTACCACCCCTATTAATTGACTGCGGCCACCTTTTGGCGGTCCCGATGAGGGTCTTTCTATAATTGTTTTTACCCCTATTAAGCAGCCACCAAAAAGTTAATACACGTGCCTTCTTTTGTTGTTCTTTTGAGGACACGAACTTCAAAATTACGAACTCGGCCTACAGTCCGAACACAGGCTGCATTATGTTCAACATTTATGACAAGCATCCCACTATGTTGTATTTAAATAAAGTGACAGTTATACCTCGCATTATACGTCTAATTTAAGACAAAACCCCTTTTAAGGGGCCAACCCCAATTAACCCTCGAATGCAAATGTTTTTTTTTTTCTCTGATTTTTACAAGTGCATTCATTTTTAGCAGCTGTTCGTGTATTTTTTCTCGTTTTGTCATCCAATTCCTTATGAATTGTCAGCTTTTCATTGTCGCAAAGATTGTTGTTTTCTAATTTCCTTTGCAGTATCTTTATTGTCCTTTCGAATTCTTCTTCTTCCTGTGATGTTTTAGCTTTTTTTTTCATTTTGCGTAGTTATACTCTGTTCTCCAACTTTTAATTTTATAATTTCCCAAAGCAGAGCAGCATCAACAAAAGTATCGCGGATTTGATATTCGCCTTGAACAGCTGCAATAGTTGCTCGTAAACTATTAGGTTAATATATTCAGCCTCGGTAAAGAAAGACGTCTTTAATTTCCAAAAGCCAGCCACCCTAGGGCCCGAAAAGAGCACAATTTTAATAGGTACGACAAAGTGGTCAGTTATAAAGCCTGCCAAGATGTCAGCGTGTGTAATATTACACATTTTAAAAGCTTTGGCTTGCTAGAAGAAACTCTAGTTTGCATGCAATGTATTTCGATTTTTCCGACGCCAAGTATATCTAAGATTATCGACATTTTGGACCCTACAAACATCCACCAAATTAATCTTAATATGTTTCTTATTGAATTTATCCAATTTGCTATTTTTAATATAGATATATTTTTCTGTTTCATATTTTGTTTTCACCTTTAGTTGAAAGCCATTTATATTAGGTAAAGTATGAGTCCTTATTATATAAGCACCAATGAAATACCAGGTGAGCTTTCGCGCGTAAACATCATATCTTCACACGTGAGAATAACATGTTATCTTCACACGTGAAAAGATCACCGTTTCTACTTTAGGCCTACAAAAAAAGATTAAAGTGAAATGGTTTGATTTCATTGGTGTTTATATAATAAACAGAACATTACATGGCCGCTTGAAGATACGAAATTTCTCTTCTCGTGTTGAAAAATACTGTTCACTCGTTCGCTGCGCTCACTCGTGAAATATTTTTCAACACTCGAAGAGAAATTTCGTATCTTCGCGCGGCCATGTAATATCCTCTATTTCTGCAATCCCATATGTAATTTTAGCAATCAATAGCAAGTAGTTAAGCAGGGGGTAGCAAACAGAGGTTATAACACCTAACAGCACATCTTGCAACGTGATACAAATGAATTCGTTTGTCTGTGAATGGAAATACGACTCAAATTCTTTCCAAAATCCCGTTAAATGCATGCAATAGAAGAAAAGATGGTTCAGTGTTTCTGGTTCAAGTTTACAGAAGGAGCAACTATCATCTGTCGCAAAACCTATTTTATTCAGTTTGGTATTAGTATACACTATATTGTTAAGAACCTTATATAGAAAGGCTTTGACGTAGGTTTCTAGAGACACAGTATGGGATAAAGAGAACACCTGTTCCAGTTGGACTTCTGTTAAGTCGAATTCGCGTTTCAGGTATCATCAGTGATTAGGGTATTGTGCTTTAGATCTTATAAACAAAGCGTAATAGTCTTTCGATTTCTTTTCCAGGATATCAAAAACTTGTTATCTATCATCAAAGTGGGGTGGACCGCTAAAGATGTCTGGTTGTCATTTATCAAATGGAATGGTGTTGAGTGTCGGAGTCCGGCCCACGTTAAGAAGTTTGTTTTGATCATCTTTGAGATAATATGGAAGGAATCGATAATATGGAAGGAATCGATAATACTTAATTCAAATACTAGATCGTTTTACATAAATAATATCGGACTCGAAAAATCGTTTGTAATAGACAAGCTTCTTGTTTATTCGAATTTCTTTGTTATTCCATAATATATACTTCCAATCGTCTCCGGCGGCGAATTCTTCTCGATATTCTGACCACCATTGTAGTAACTCGGAATAAACTGAGAGGAGGTGGAGCAATCTTTGACATCCCAATAACAATGAAAAAGAAAAAGGCATCCAAACCGTTGTAATAAGTGTTGTAGATACGTTTTCCATGCTCCGTTGTTTGTGCCAAAAATTATTTTTAACCAGGCTAATCATAGAGACTTAATCATACTTTTAAAGTCAATCATTCTTAAACAACCCTTCTCGTCATTCATTTATTACAGACAGTCTTGTCAATTTATCAACGCCCTTCCATAAGAATTTAAATAACAACTGGTTTAGGTCTTTGATGATTCCGTTGGGAGTTGGCAGTAATGAGCAAATTAAACATAAACAAATTTTGGGATAATCAAAGACTTGATTATTGTTACTTTCCCATATAAAGAGAGGCCTCTAGATGACCAAAGATTCGTCAACTTTTTTATGATGTCGAGGTTTTCTATAAAGTTTTTCTCGCGTAACAATTTTTGGTCACAGGAGTAAAAAAACCTAAGGGATTTGATTGGTTCACTTGGTCACTTAATACCAAATGGTTTCGTTTTGTTTCCTCTGGAGTAACCAATCCACATACCTTCAGTTTTTGTTGGATTAACCATGCAGTAAACCGGATAATGACCTGAAAACATCAAGAAGAGTGGCAATTATACTTATATGTTAACATTAGTGCATATGCTTTTTAGCAGAGCTCTCGCGGGCCGAAGGCCCGCTGTGGAGTCGATCCCATACTCATAGAACCTATATTCGTCATTTTTCATGGTCATAGCTAGTGAAATGTTTCGCGGGCGCGCGTCCGTAACACGGTCGGTGCGTCGCGCAAGGCGAATTCGCGCGCGCATGCGCTTATGACGCCACACAACATTCGGGATCTTACCATTTTTGAAAGCAAAGCGAGGCTTTGTTTTTCGCGCGGCTACACAGCCGTCAGCTCGGTAAACACTTTTAACAGTTGGATCTTTCGCTGTGTTTAGCGGAGAAGTAAAGTCGTTATTTCCCTGCATTTTTTCGCGGTTTGCTACTCAAGAGAGGGATACTAATGCCGCTTTAGTGGGAAAAGAAGAGCTTTCAGGGATAAAATCTTACTTCGAGGAACTTCATACGTTTTTATCAATGCGGGGATGAGATGTTTGTTTTAATTACAGATTTCAGAACGAAAGAAGCGGAGATTTAAAGAATTTCCTAGCAAGCGAGGGACTTAAAGGTAAAACAGATTACATATTTCGATGGGAATTTATATTGATATCAATCTGTGATTGACTTTTTCTTTGTGTTCTTGTTAGTTTTGGAGAATTGACTTTAAAACGTGCTTAAATTCAGTCGTATCGATTTCTTGAATTTCATCGAAGACAGCTCGAACTCGATGCGCTATAAATGGTACGCGTTTTGCCTTTAAACATAAACTTATGGAGATTTGAATAAAATTAATTTTTCGAAAGAAGATTGTGTTGTCCATTTTTATGTGTTTGTTCATTGATTGCATAGATTGAAAAGCGATTTTATGTAAACAAAACAATACTTGGATTTTTGGTTCTATCTTCACTCGCGTCGCCTTATGCAAATATGTTTGTGTATTTTTGCAATTTTCATTTCCAAATCAGTTTCTCGGACAATTTTTGACAAGCAACAAGTGTATTTTATTCGGAAAGTAGTCGTACTATTTATTCTAGACGGAGAAAAAGTTGTTTTTGTGAACTTTTGTACTGTGCAGACGGTCGCGTAATACTGTTTCTGAGAATTGCTAAAATTGAAAAGTAGCGCTAGCCCGGTCGTCAATCTTAATTCTTCTGCTTCCGACCTTTCATCATCGGCTTCCTGTTCAGAGAGCGACGCTGTTAGGCTCAGCCTATCTATATATATATTACAACATTATTTAACTTGCATCAAAAAGAAAAAAAAAAACAGTTATACTTATTGTTTTAACACAAATTTAAATGACTTCTTATGATAAAGCACAAATGGCCAGAGACATCCTTAGTTTCATACGAGCAAAATGCAGAGTCCACTCTTGTTTTGTAAAGCACATGGCTTAACAAGTGCAGTTCTATGATATACCCACTTGTCATATATTTGTCACTATACATGACTGGTAATAAAAGTTATAAATATTTAGTTGCAATACCCTCTCTGTCTTTCCTTTCATTTGCAATTAAGAAATTACTAGAGCATATATAAGTAAAAGAAGTTTCGTTCATTTAAGGGTTAAAAGTTTCTTACCTCAATTCGATTTAGTTTCCCCATCAAGTTACATGAATGGTGGAGAAACAAGCTAATATAGAGGCCTAAGTTAAAAATAACTGAAAGATGATATTTAATTTATTGTCTTGGTACGGTGCTTATATTACAGTCGCAGCTTCCAGCAAAATGTTTGAAATGGGAAGGTTAAAAAAAATTCAACAGCTTTTTAAATTAACGATAACTTATTAACCACAGTCAGGAGATCTATCAAGTTGTCGGCAATCGCCAACATATATGTATATACATCAGTCAAACCCAGTTTTTAGAAATTTTTTGTTCAACTATTTTGCACGTGATGCTTATCTTGCAAACAAACACGTACATTTAATTCCAACTCTGCCACACGACGACCTGAAAAGAACATCGAACAAATAGGGTTAAAGGGACACTGAGTGATAAAAATTTTTGATAATTTCGACGCTGGTCATATGATTGTTATACCGACGCTTTGGCGGTGTCACAGATACTAAATGTCTTTTGTTTAATTATTTAATTGTTTTAGATAAGCTACATTTATGGAACTGTCGTAGAAATGATAGTCTTCCTTTTTTCTCTTCCTATAAAGAACTAGTTAAAAAAATATAAAACCGAACGTCTCATTGCTGAGAAATATAATAATCTGAAGATGCTTGAGGCTAAGTGGAAACCTGTTTTAAACTGTAATTTTCTAACTACATAGGTGCATAACTAAGAACCAATTGTGGAACAAAGTAATGTAAGAATCGTATTGTAAGGAAGTATTGTACTGTAAGTAGTAAAAGTATTGTAAGTCTTGATTCAGACCACTCGGGGTCATAGTTACTTGCCTGAAAATAAAACGCATCTCCTGCTTCCTGCGGTATTCCTGGTTGGCCAGTCCTGCCTTCAGTACAACGACTTCCATATCCTGCAGGGAGTGATTTGGTTGGTTAAAATGCGCAGGTACAGGAAGGTCATTTCTGCCGTTGATTACATCCCTGCGGTGTTCTCTGATAAATTTCGACGCTGGTCATATGATTGTTATACCGACGTTTCGGCAATGCTGCCTTCTTCAGGGTACAAAATTATTACGAGAAAACCGTTAAAAAGTTCGTTAAATTAGCTCACGTGCCCAATTACATGATCACGCATGTGGCGGCACGTGCCAACGCGCGAGTGGGTAAAAATGTGAATTCACGTGAAACTTAAGTCTTGATTCAGACCACTAGGGGTCATAGTTACTTGCCTGAAAATAAACGCATCTCCTGCTTCCTGCGGTATTTCTGGTTGGCCAGGCCTGCCTTCAGTACAGCGACTTCCATATCCTGCAGGGAGTAATTTGGTTGGTTAAAATGCGCAGGTACAGGAAGGTCATTTCTGCCGTTGATTACATCCCTGCGGTGTTCTCTGAAACGGTCCGCCAACCTACGCCCAGTCTCTCCAATGTAAACAATCGATGGACATTTGTCGCATGTCAAACAGCAAATCACTTTGTCCGTGATGCAGGTAAAATGCCCTATGATATTGACATGCCCTTTGGGTGTTGTAATTGTAGTAGAGGAATTAACATGGTTACATATACGGCAAACGGTCCTGTTGCAGGGGAAAGTACCCGTTGGGTGGTTCGGAAGGTCCCGCGGTAGGCTGCTTCTGACTAACAGGTCATTCAGATTCTTGGCACGCCTGAAAGCCTTCAGTGTCGGTTTTCTGAAAATATTGGTGGTCGTGCTGTCATCGTGAACGATCCTGAAGTTTCTTGAAATTATTTTGCATTTTGCAAGCGTCCAGGTTCATGGGGTGGAAGGTGGTGACGAATGGTATTCTATCATTAGCGGTGTTGTTTCCGGCGTTATTCTCCATAATTTCAGCTCTTGATTTGCTCGACGCTTGTTCTCTCCCTCTTCTTATCAGGTCATTCGGATAACCGCGTACTACAAAAAAGGTCTCCATTTGTGTTGCCTCGATGTCAAAGTTTTCACTACAGATCTTGCGCAGACTAAGAAACTGACTATAAGGTATGGATGACTTGCAACTGCATGGATGGATGGGATGAGCTGAAGTTGACTTAGGAGAGGCTATCTGTGTCTTTGTAATATACAGAAGTGGATATGCGATTGTCTCGAGGCTTCATGTAGATGTCCAGGAACGGAAGCTTGTCAGTGGAAACAGACCATGTATACTCAAGATTAGGGTGGAACGAGAAAGCAAATACAAGGAAGGTCTTCTTCAATGCATGAAGCTGTGCCGGCCACATCATCCATGTACCGCTTGTATAGGTCTGGCTTTGTACCGGTATAACTCGATAGCATGCATTCCTCAACGTAGCCAACAAAGAGAGTAACCAAGAGACGGCTCGCAGTCTACTGGCATACCATTCAAAACTAACCCGGGCCTTGTCAAAATTTTCAACAAAGGACCGATTGTCTCTATACCGGAAGGAAAAATCGTAAAGGACATACTTGTCTGCGCGAAATGACCTTTGACCGAACAACAGTCATAACCAAAACAATAAGCTTAGTTTAACACGGGTCTTATTTCCTCATTCATTCGCAAAAGAAGATCCCTTAAAGCGTGAGCATAGTAGCTGAGGACTGGTGCCTAAAGCCAAACCCAGACCTAACCAGCACAGCACAAACTGTAAACCAGATTTTACCATTATGCAGAGTCAAGTTCATGAGCTTCAAATAATTTTGTTTGTTTTAAATGAAGTTGTAAACACAAACAACGGAATCTATACTGGTATGTCTTTATCTGACCCAAGGGATCGCAAAGAGAATCCTAACTGGGTGAATAACCGAAAACGGTCTTTCGACATCTAACTCTCAATAAATCACTAACGTACTAGCGGCTAGAGCACAAAATGAAAGGTTCATTAAAACTCTTTCTAGTGAAGTTATTACTGATAACGAGGTTAATATCTTATCCCGAGGTATAACGTTCATTCCAAGCCCATCGATTCCTAAATGTCATACATTTAATCATTTAAACGGATTTGAATTATTTTGGACTAGAGAAAATTATCTAAGAAAACAGAACCCATGCATGCATGCGCTCATGCAGTGAAGGATTTTTGCATTCTCGCTCCCATGACCGCACGGTCTCTATTCCACAGAGATCAAATATCAAATATCATATAGCTCTCATCATTGCTGAAGGTATATTGCTTGTACAGGGAAGGGAAATCGCGTGTTGTGTGAGAAGCTGTGAAAATCAACCAACCCGCGAACTCTAAAATTTCATGACATCATTCAAGCCCGGCCTTAAAATAACCAAGCTATCTCACGCAGTGTGACACTGAACTAATAATAATGTTTTAAATATAGTTGTTATATTGGAAGTTGTTATATTAGCGGAGCACTCGCCGGGCCGAAGGCCCGGCTGCGCAGCCCCATACTCATAGAATCCGTGCCCGTCATTTTTCATGGTCATGCCTAGCGGAATGTTTCGCGGGCGCGTTGTGTGCCCGCCGTGTACGGTACGCGCCGTACGGGCCGTACGCGTTGGGCTAGCTGGCGGGCGCGTATGACTTCGCAAAACAAGCGCGCATGACGTCATCAACATCCGGGATCTTTGAGCCTTTGTTTTTCGCGCGGCTACACAGCCGTCAGCTCGGTAAACATGTTTTAAACAGTTTGGATCTTTCGCTGGTCAGTGTTCCGCGGAGAAGTAAAGTCGTTATTTCCCTGCATTTTTCCCGGTTTGCTACTCAAGACAGGGATACTAATTAAGGTATACTCAGAAGCCGCTTTAGTAGAAAAATAAGAGCTTTCTGGGATAAAATCTTGCTTCGAGGAACTTCATATGTTTTTCAATGTGGGGAGATATGTTTGTTTTTATTACGGATTTCAGAACCAAAGGAGCGTAGATTTAGAGAATTTAAAACAAGCAAGCGAGGGACTCAAAGGTAAACTGAACAGATTACATTTTTCGATGGGAATTTATGTTGATATCAATCTGTGATTGACTTTTTCTTTGTGTTCTTGTGTAGTTTTGGAGAATTATTACTCGTGGCGATGCACACGAGCTTTGACTTTTCTTGTTTTTTTTTTTCGTGTCACATTAGCGCATGCAAATTTATGCATGCATATTTTAGTTTATGTCGACGACTATATGGCTTTCAGCCATGAAATACATACCGCAGAATTTTTCCGTGTGTTGACAGTGACAAGCAAAGTAAAGAACTACAGCGTACAATTGCACGTTTTTAAGACAATGCAAGGCGTTCATGGATGGATAGGACCGTTTGATATTGTGTTCGCCGCTTATTCCTGTGGGATTTTTGTTCCGGCAAGTTTTGTGTTTTATATAACTTGCAATTTGCTTAGCGATCGAGCTTTGAAGTGTCGGCTACTGAATGTAGTGAATGTAGTGTAGTCTTACTTTTAAACCCGTGTATACACGCAAGCATAATGCACGGGTTATCGGAAACGGTGACTTAATAAAATTCTCTCACTCACTCACTCGCTCCTCAATTCCCTCAGCTGTAAACTTCGTGAGTATTAATGCTTTGTTACGAATACGTTTCGTAACAAGAACAACGTGAATCCAGCGATAACAATAATTAATTTGATTTATACGAATATAAACAACAATAAGCTTAAAGATGTTTCGCATTTGGAGTTTTTAGTGCAACGTTAAAATCTATTTAAAAGGATTTTTCAACCGAGACACGCGTTTTGATGCGTATCTACCATAGGGTAATAAAATTTAGACCCTATCGACTAAGTGTTCTTCGATAGCGCAGTGGATAGATGTTTTGGCTTAGTCCCGGACGGCCCGAGTTCAAGTCATGCTCGATACTTTTTTTTTTTTTTTTTTTTTTGTTGTCCTGTTTTTTTTTTCTTCGGACTGGACATTATAAAAATTAATGTTCTGTTTTTTTTTTCCGTTCGTCAAAAATCCTTACGTTTAATTTTTTAAAAAAAAAAATATCGAACCGTGTCAGTGTGGAAACGTAAGCTTACGGCAATATTGCGTTACGCGTTCGCATTTCTTCTACACGGGTTGGCTCTTAGGAGCCTTTGATTAGACATAATTTTAAGCTTCTGTTTCTCCGTAAAAGCACTCAAAACACTCGGAAAACAATGCTGCAATAATTTAAAAACGCCACGAGTTCAAGCTGTGTACAGCTTCTTGTTTTAATTAAAACGAGCTCAACTTCAGTTGTATCGATTTCTTGAATTTCATCGAAGGCAGCTTGATGCGCTATATTAAAATGGTACGCGTTTTGCTTTTAAACATAAAGTAATGGCGATTTGAATCAAATTTGTCCAAAGAAGATTGTGTTGTCCATTTTTATGTGTTTGTTCATTCATTACATAGATTGAAAAGCGATTTTATAGAAACAAAACAAGACTTAGACTTCACTCGCGTCGCCTTATGCAAATAGTTTTGTGTATTTTTGCAATTTTGATTTCCAAATCAGTTTCTCGAGCAATTTTTGGCAAACAACAACGGTATTTTATTCGGAAAGTAGTCGTACTTTTGTACGGTCTAAATGTACTGTGCAGACTGTCGGGTAAATAAGCCTTAAGTCATCTTACTGTTTTTGAGAATTGCTAAAACTGAAAAATAGCCCGGTCGTCAATTTTAATCCTTGTGCTTCCGACCTTTCATCTTAGTTACGTTTCACCTTAGTTAAGCTTGTTCAAAGTGCTACGCTCTTAGGCTCAGCCTATCTATATATATTAGTTAGGTTGTTACTCCATTTCAAGGTGGTTCTAACTTTTGAGTCTGTGGATGAAATACTAAAGTGTGACCATTCAAATGAAAGCTACTGAGCAGTACTTTCCTGTGGTACTGTTTATTATGCTGTACAAGGTGGTTCTAACTTTTGAGTCTGTGGATGAAATCCTAAAGTGTGACCATTCATATGAAAGCTACTGAGCAGTACTTTCCTGTGGTACTGTTTATTATGCTGTACAAGGTAGTTCTAACTTTTGAGTCTGTGGATGAAATCCTAAAGTGTGACCATTCAAATGAAAGCTACTGAGCAGTACTTTCCTGTGGTACTGTTTATTTTGCTGTACAAGGTGATTCTACCTTTTGAGTCTGTGGATGAAATCCTTAAGTGTGACCATTCAAATGAAAGCTACTGAGCAGTACTTTCCTGTGGTACTGTTTATTTTGCTGTACAAGGTGGTTCTAACTTTTGAGTCTGTGGATGAAATCCTAAAGTGTGACCATTCAAATGAAAGCTACGGAGCAGTACTTTTCTCTGGTGCTGTTTATTTTGCTGTACAAGGTGGTTCTCGCCGAGTAGCTTAACCCGGTTCAGGATTTCCCAGCAGGATTTCTATTAACATGACATGATAATTAATTACCTTAGAGATTCAAATTCTGTCAACAAAGGCACTAAGCACATTAACCAAAGTGTTGCGACATGTCAAGCTCATCAAACGAACGTATTTAAAGACCTACTGAGTTATAATCCTGAACGTCAACGAGGTTAATATATTACAAAGTATCAACATCGGGATACTATTACCCTTCACGTGCGCGGTATTTTGGCGCGGCGCTTAATAAGAGAGAAACGAACGATTTTCGACTTGACTCCGTTTAAAGTTCCTGCGAGCTAAGTTAGAATCAACGTCGACTGATCTATCGGGTGAGGTGAGATTTATCGAAAAATAGCCGGTATGTAAAGGTATTTGTTGTGATTTCAGGCAGGATGTGAGCAAGTAATGAAACCATTCGATCGGCTTTCGCGGCAATGGTGAAAACCTCGGCAAGAAAAGTCAAACTAGCCACTCTAATCTCGATCTGTAGTGTGTTTAAAAAGCGGATGACATCTTCGTGAATAAATTATATTCAGGATTGTTGTCATTTTCAAGACATGAGGCAAATACATTTTGTCGGATTTTGGCGCGCATTGCACTAATAAGCGTTACAGTTTATTATAAATCAAATCACAGTGTCAGATAACTCCATGCAACACCAGTTCATCAATCCTTAACAATCTTTGGATAAATTAATTCGCCTTTTATTGATTTTATGTTGTCTTTTCAGTTAGGTATGTAGAAATAAATAATTTATCAGTCTTGACTCCTTGAGTGACCTTTACGAGCCTTTACGGCTATATGCAAATACTGATTAGGCTTTCGAAAGCCGGAAATGTTTCTGTCAATTTGGAATTCCCTTTCAAGCGAATAAAATTCGATCTAATAATTTAAAGGAAAACCTTTTTAGTAGAAAATTTAACAGCTAATCACTGCTCAATCTGTTCCCTGTGCATAAGCATTTTGTTTTCTTTCGGCATGTACATTTAAATTGTACTTGGCTTTTCCAAATTTTGTGATCAAGATAATGGTTCTGCCGGCTGTTGTCTTCATGACTGAACATCATGTCAGGCAATTATGAGATTGACGGTGGCATTAATCTTCCTAAGCAGTCGTTATAACATATAACCCGGGGCAAAACTTTGCCTATTTTTAAAACTAACGCAATCCTTAACAGTTACACTAGGACATTAGTTTGCCTGTTTAACTCTAGGCAGTCTTTAACAGATACACTGGGGCATAAGCTTGCCTGTGTTAAACCCTAGCAATCCTTAACAGATACAGTGGGCATTAGCTTGCCTGTGTTTAACCCTAAGTAATCCTTAACAGATAAACTGGGGCATTAGTTTGCCTGTGTTTAACCCTAGGCAGTCCTTAACAGATACACTGGGGCATTAGTTTGCCTGTATTTAACCCTAGGCAGTCCTTAACAGATACACTGGGGCATAAATTTGCCTGTGTTTAACCCTAGGCAGTCCTTAACAGATACACTGGGGCATTAGCTTGCCTGTGTTTAACCCAAGCAATCCTTAACAGCTACACAGGGGCATTAGTTTCGGCCTATGTTTAACCTTAGCAATCCTTAACAAATACACTGGGGTATTAGTTTGCCTGTGTTTAACCCTAGCAATCCTTAACAAATACACTGGGGCATTAGTTTGCCTGTGTTTAACCCAAGCAATCCTTAATAGATACACTGGGGCATTAGTTTGCCTGTGTTTAACCCAAGCAATCCTTAACAGATACACTGGGGCATTAGCTTGCCTGTGTTTAACCCTATGGCAGTCCTTAACAGATACACTAGGGCATTAGTTTGCCTTTGTTTAACCCTAGGCAATCCAGAACAAATACAAAGGTGCATTAGTTTGCCTGTTAGTTTAACCTGAGCAACCCTGGACATATACATCGGGATATTAGTTTGCCTGCCTTTAATTTTACTAAGTCCTTCACCTTTTACAGATAGATACAGCCACTACATATTGTGTGTTTAATAGTTTAATGGCCCACTGGTAGTCATTTATTGCTATCAGGGACAATCGCGCGAGTGGAACATGCGAGCGAGTGCGAAAATATTGCCTGCTGCGACGCGGCAATTTCCTTTTTAAAATATGAAGTTTGGTTCGAATTTGAGCGCAAAACGCGTCTCTAATAAAGAAACTCGGTTTGCCAGAGAACTGAAATGAAATAAAGCCACACCTTGATGGTTTCGTTTGCAATTGCATGCATTCGCACAGAAACGTTTTAATTTATAACGTTAACTGTCAGTGAGTGTTATCTTTTTCGTTTTCGTAAAAAGGTATGCTGTATTTACAACTATAGGTTTTTGGTTCTTCCGTCTCTTATAGGGATTTACCGTTAAAAGAATATTTTTGACTTGTTACTTGCCTAGTAAATGCTTAATGAATGATTTTTGTTATTGTATCGGGAGGTTTGGAATTTACAACAATTGTGCAAATGTGGTTGTTAAAATTTCGCAGGTAAATATTCGCGATGTTTGATGTGTCAAGAACAAGAAACTGGTAAAACTGCAAAGCTTTCAGTCCAAAAAACGGAGTCAGTAAATTTTTGCGTGTTAAGAAATACGCTTGAAAGAAGCCAAATTAAAACTTGTACGAAAATTAAAAGAAAGATTGGGAAAAAATTGTCATCATTCACAACACTGATGGCGATCGAAAGTTAACCGCATAATTATAAGCGTGTCCGGATTAAGCCGACTTTTAACACCTTTCTCTGTCTGAATTTTTTGGTCTGCGTGGTTCTTGTTACAACTCCTACTGAGACTTGGGTAAAAAAAAATTTACCTAAGCAGCGGGGATCCGAAATCCTGAACTGGTATAAGCTCATCATAGTAATGAAAGAATACGAGGAATATGCGATGCGGCATTTGGCAAACTTCTTCAGATGCTTAAAAATAACAAATTTTATTTCGTAAAATGGCGAAAAATTAACAACAGCAAATAAACATGCTACTCAACAGCTTTCTTTCATTTTAATAGTCACATCTTGAGATTTCAACTTCACACTTTAGGATTTCATCCACAGACTCAAAAGTTAGAACCACATTGTACAGCATAATAAACAGTACCACAGGAAAGTACTGCTCAGTACAGTAGCTTTCATTTGAATGGTCACACTTTAGGATTACATCCACAGACTCAAAAGTAAAAACCACCTTGTACAGCATAATAAACAGCACCACAGGAAAGTACTGCTCAGTAGCTTTCATTTGAATGGTCACACTTTAGGATTTCATCCACAGTCTCAAAAGTGGCGGCGGCGGGCGTGGATTCTCGCTTTACTCAATAAAGTGCAATTGAAAATCGAAAAGGCTTTACATAACCTTTGGGAAAAACCGGTTTTAATATCCAGCATGTTAATTTAAGTCTCTCTTGTTAATTGGTGTTTGTACTTCTGCCTCGTACTGTCATATTTCTTTTGTTTTACTGTCAACATATTTTTCCTTGTTATTGCTCTATAGCATGCATTATTATAAATTCAAATTTAACTTTGTAACATTTATTGTCGAACTGATGATGGCAGCGGTAACTACGGCGAAATATGTCTTTTAAAACTACAAAATGCTGTCCTTTTTCGCAAATTGTTTATAAAATCTGCTGCTTTTTAGACAATTTTGAAGTTACAGTAAATTGGTCGCTCTTGGGAGTAAAAAATAATTTCTCCTTTTTGTTTTCTAACATTTGAACCATTTCCATCGGCCTATCTACTATTACAGACTTTGTGTTTACATTCATATAACAGCAGCCAATTTTAATAACTTCACAAGGGCGTCCACATGTCAGCGTTGACTGCGATCACAGGAAGAGTTCGTTCAGGGCATCTTTGCGACGCATTGTTTTACGTGGTCATTAGAAAGACCGGAAGATCTAACCATCAGCAGGTGACACAGCAAACGCAACAACTTCTACCTCAGTTATTCAAATGTCTATTTATTTCATCACTTTACTCAAGTTTTGGTTTTCATTTGTGTGATGACATTTTTGTTGCATTCTACTGATAGTTTTTATGGGTGGACATTCCACGAACCGCTTGATGTCCATTGTGTAGGTTTTCATAAGTTTCTCCTGCACTGCACGACTTCAGTTATTTAAATGTCTTATAAATTCATCAGTTTGTTACAAGTTTTGTTTCTTGTTAAAAAAACGTTGTAATGATTTAATATCCATCATGCGCGTTTTCAAAAGTTACTCATGCACTGCACGAAAACAGTTTAGAAGTCTCTTAAGACCCTGACGATAATTACTACTGAAAATGAGGCAAATAAGAGGGTTGATAGTGCAGTTTGCGTCAGCCATAAACTTGACGAAAGGCATGGAGCGCTCGATACCACAACGAATTGATGCACTGTCCCCAGCAAAGAAGAAGAGAAGAACGGTAGTGGTGAAAGGAACCCAGGAAAACACAAACCCTAAAACGATAGCAATAGCCATCTTTAGCACGTTTCTGTTTCTTCTCCTGCGTTGATGATCGGCGTTATCCGAATGCTCGCCTGGACGAACCTCTGCCTTGAGTTTGACGAGGATGATGGTGTAAAGTGTCGCCAACAAGACAATAGGAATGTAAAAAAACGCAATAGATAAAGTCAAAAAGTAGTTTACATCGGACCAAGATTCCCCGAAAGCTTCATTCGACCTTCTCTCACACTTAAGTTTTCTTGGATACGAAACAAGTTTGAAGATGAATAAATATGGCGAATGGGCAGCCATTGCGACGATCCAGGTTGCGAAAATAAAGAAGTAACACATCTTTGGACTGATGAGTGGGGAACGAAGGGGAAATACAACAGCTACAAATCGATCCACTGCTATCAGAACTAGGCTCTGAATCGACACAAGGGTTGAGACATCTGGCAAGAAATGGATGAGCTTACACAAAACCTGGCCAAGGGGACCACTGATTAGCCAGGAGTCCGCGTATAACTTTGTTATTCCTAGCGGGAACAGGAATATTGGATACAGAAGGTCGGACATAGCCATGTTTGCGATGAAATAATTTATCGGTTTTCTCAAGGTTGACGTTTTATAGATAATTATTCCGATGAAAGAGTTTCCAACCAAAGAAACAACAAGAATCAGGCAGTAAGCAGAGGTATGCCCGATTTTATCCGCTGTAGGATTAAGCAGACTGGGGCAGCTTGATCCATTCACTGTTGTGTTCATGTTTGTTATTCCTGTCACAAATTCAAATAGTTTCTTAAGAGGACTCGCTGCTGTATTTTATAGCATAATTAAACCGGAATAACTTGCTAGGTAGTCGTCGTCGGGATTAATATGATTAACAACTGGCCAGATACGTTGCGGTTGTCAGGTCTGTAAGTAGATATCTTCATAGAAACTGGCCATGTTAAACAAAAATATATTAACTCATGGTTTCATTAAACAACATTGTTTAATAAAGAAAAAACCCTTCAATTGCAAACACTGTTTCTCAAAAAGTTCAATTCTCATTGTGGATTTTCTGAGACGTATTCAACGTATTTTGACATTTTGCGGACAGTATGAAGCCAGGTGTATAGAACGAAAGAAAAAATTATTTAACAACCGTGCAAAAAATAATAATTCAACTTAAAAACACCAACTGGGTGAAAAAAAATTATCATGTTTTTAAACGAAATTTTAGCTTGATAAAACGTTTGCTTTTTCTTCCCATTGACCGATTCTCTTTTCTCGTCATGCATATTTCTGTTGTTTGGGGTGTTTGCTTATTATGAGTCCATGTGGTTTTAATTTGCATTGCCGGCGACAAGTGGACGCGGCAACGCAAATTATATAGCGACATGAGCTCATTCGGTATATTATAAGAAATATAAGACGTTTGATGAGTAAATATCAAGAAAAAGTGGTTTGTTTTGAAACATTGCTTGCACCTGTAAATTATTTTCTTGTAAAATGCTACAGTGCAGTCTGCTTTACGCAAAAAAAAAAGACCTTCTATATATCCCCGTAATTGTTTTTGTTTCCTACAAATTATTCTAAAAGCTGGTTCCCATGTCATCATATAATTGACGACAAGAGATTTCTAAGCCTAGTTCTCGGGTCGGTAAAGAAATGTTTACCCAGCAAACTATCTTGTGTGATAAGCAAATGAAACGACTTTAGATTTTGGAAATGCGTTAAAATATATATTTTTAGATCTCACAACAGTCAAAGCAGCGAGGCATAAATTTGCGTGTGACCATAGTCAAAAGTTGTATAAATCCACGAGATCATCTTCTATATATTGAAAAGAGAAGGCAGAGGGAATCCATTTTATCGCCACGAAGAAAAATTTTCTTGAACAATGCGGTGAGGAATGGACAGCCAACCTACCCCTTCTCAAAAGCACGCGCAACCTTTTCGTATTAGCTCGTATTTACACTCGCTTCATGTCATTTTTGGTCGCCCTCGAATTCACCGTCGCATTCACCGTCGCTTCGCTTTTAAGGGAGGGTCCAGAAGTCTATTCCGAAGATTTTTTTAGGTCCTTACTTTGTAATGTTTTTGCTAACTGCACGAAACTGATTGGAAACACTTATGTTTGCTCAATTTTGCGAGCAACATTTCAAATTTTTGGCAACTTTTTGGCAACTGCTGTCCTTTAGTTGGAGCACAATGCCTAAAGGCCTAGAAGCCATATCATGAGCACCAGGGGAGAAAAGATCAGATAGGCTGTCAGTTGATCGCATACCATGGACAATATGTCGGCCAGACCTATGAGCTAAATGTCAGTGGAGTAATCAAACTTATAAGTATACGCGGAAGAGTGCGTAAGTAAATCACAACAAGAACCGTTGGTGCTCACAGACAGTTTATTTAAATTTATTACAAGATAATTGACACACCCAATATTATATGTAGAAACAAGAAGCTGTACACAGCTTGAACTCGTGGCGCCTTTAACTCATTGCAGTATTGATTCCCGAGTGTTTTGAGTGCTTTTACGGAGAAACATAAGCTTAAAACTATGTCTAATTAAAGGCTCCTAGGAGCCAACCCGTGAAGAAGAAATGCTAACGTGTAAAAAAAAAATTATATGTAAGGATTTTCGACGGACGAAAGAAAAAACAGTGCATCACTTTCATAATGTCTAGTCCGAAGAAAGAACTTAACTTCTTTAATATGTATGCAAATGCCATCAAACTTTGTGACTTTTCGTCTTTGTGACGAAATAACGGCAAGTAATGCGAATTTTTAAATTTTTGATGGAAAATATTCAACTCAATTTTATTCGAAAACGCTCTCATAGAATTTTTTCAAACTTTGCAGTCTTGAAGACATACATCTAGACTATAAGAGGCATACAGTCGTTTTAAAAGTTTAGGTCTAGATGTTGAGAAAATTACTAATATGCAAAAACCATGACGTCATCAGATCGTTGTTATGGTAACACCGATGTCAAATCAAATCTACTTTTTTGGAAAGTTTATTTCATCTCTAGTAGGTGTGTGAAGCTGCTTGCCTGATCGAGCTCAGACAGTGAAGTATCAGCCGTTCAAAGTTGGGGTGTTATGTCGCCAAAAAACTCAGTCGAGCCACCTTAAGCTTGTTCAGAGTGCGACGCTGTTAATAAAAAAAATAAAAAATACATAGCAGAAAAAGCAAAACCATATTAATAAGAAATAAAATCATAACTTCAATGAATTGTTAAAAATAGTTGCTCCTTTGTAGTGAAAAGCGCGCTAAGTGCATTCGAAATTTATCTTTTGTAAAATGAGGTTATTACTGTCCCTAGTGTTTTAACGGTGAATGTCATGGTTTCTTACATTAAAATAGTTAAAAAGATATCTGGGAACTAAACTGTTTGAATGTTGTGTAAAGCGCTTAGAGCAGGATTGGATAGGCGCTATACAAATTTAATTTTTTTTATGGGTGGACATTCCACGAACCGCTTGATGTCTATTGTGTAGGTTTTCATAAGTTTCTCCTGCACTGCACGACTTCAGTTATTTAAATGTCTTATAAATTCATCAGTTTGTTACAAGTTTTGTTTCTGGTTAAAAAAACGTTGTAATGATTTAATATCCATCATGCGCGTTTTCAAAAGTTACTCATGCACTACACGAAAACAGTTTAGAAGTCTCTTAAGACCCTGACGATAATGACTACTGAAAATGATACAAATAAGAGGGTTGATAGTGCAGTTTGCGTAAGCCATAAACTTGACGAAAGGCATGGAGCGCTCGATACCACAACGAATTGATGCACTGTCCCCAGCAAAGAAGAAGAAAAGAACGGTAGTGGTGAAAGGAACCCAGCAAAATACAAACCCTAAAACGATAGCAATAGCCATCTTTAGCACGTTTCTGTTTCTTCTCCTGCGTTGATGATCGGCGTTATCCGAATGCTCGCCTGGACGAACCTCTGCCTTGAGTTTGACGAGGATGATGGTGTAAAGTGTCGCCGACAAGACAATAGGAATGTAAAAAAACGGAATAGATAAAGTCAAAAAGTAGTTTACATCGGACCAAGATTCCCCGAAAGCTTCATTCGACCTTCTCTCACACTTAAGTTTTCTTGGATACGAAACAAGTTTGAAGATGAATAAATATGGCGAATGAGCAGCCATTGCGACGATCCAGGTTGCGAAAATAAAGAAGTAACACATCTTTGGACTGATGAGTGGGGAACGAAGGGGAAATACAACAGCTACAAATCGATCCACTGCTATCAGAACTAAGCTCTGAATCGACACAAGGGTTGAGACATCTGGCAAGAAATGGATGAGCTTACACAAAACCTGGCTAAGGGGACCACTGATTAGCCAGGAGTCCGCGTATAACTTTGTTATTCCTAGCGGGAACAGGAATATTGGATACAGAAGATCGGACATAGCCATGTTTGCGATGAAATAATTTATCGGTTTTCTCAAGGTTGACGTTTTATAGATAATTATTCCGATGAAAGAGTTTCCAACCAAAGAAACAACAAGAATCAGGCAGTAAGCAGAGGTATGCCCGATTTTATCCGCTGTAGGATTAAGCAGACTGGGGCAGCTTGATCCATTCACTGTTGTGTTCATGTTTGTTATTCCTGTTACAAATTCAAATAGTTTCTTAAGAGGACTCGCTGCTGTGTTTTATAGCATAATTAAACCGGAATAACTTGCTAGGTAGTCGTCGTCGGGATTAATATGATTAACAACTGGCCAGTTACGTTGCGGTTGTCAGGTCTGTAAGTAGATATCTTCATAGAAACTGAATGGGGTTAGTTTCTAGAGAAACTGTGGTGCTGCGTCGGTGGGGGGATGAAACACGAGAATTTAGTTTTATCGAATGAGTCGATAAGGTAAATTGACCACCGTAAAAAGATTCAAATAGCTGACGTTTCGAGCGCTAGCCCTTCGTCGGAGCGAATCGGATTCGCTCCGACGAAGGGCTAGCGCTCGAAACGTCAGCTATTTGAATCTTTTTACGGTGGTCAATTTACCTTATCGACTCAGTCGATAAAACTAAATTTTCATAGAAACTGGCCATGTTAAACAAAAATATATTAACTCATGGTTTCATTAAACAACATTGTTTAATAAAGAAAAAACCCTTCAATTGCAAACACTGTTTCTCAAAAAGTTCAATTCTCATTGTGGATTTCTGAGACGTATTCAACGTATTTTGACATTTTGCGGACAGTATGAAGCCAGGTGTATAGAACGAAAGAAAAAATTATTTAAAAACCGTAGAAAAATAATAATTCAACTTAAAAACACCAACTGGGTGAAAAAAAATTATCATGTTTTTAAACGAAATTTTAGCTTGATAAAACGTTTGCTTTTTCTTCCCATTGACCGATTCTCTTTTCTCGTCATGCATATTTCTGTTGTTTGGGGTGTTTGCTTATTATGAGTCCATGTGGTTTTAATTTGCGTTGCCGGCGACAAGTGGACGCGGCAACGCAAATTATATAGCGACATGAGCTCATTCGGTATATTATAAGAAATATAAGACGTTTGATGAGTAAATATCAAGAAAAAGTGGTTTGTTTTGAAACATTGCTTGCACCTGTAAATTATTTTCTTGTAAAATGCTACAGTGCAGTCTGCTTTACGCAAAAAAAAAAGACCTTCTATATATCCCTGTAATTGTTTTTGTTTCCTACAAATTATTCTAAAAGCTGGTTCCCATGTCATCATATAATTGACGACAAGAGATTTCTAAGCCTAGTTCTCGGGTCGGTAAAGAAATGTTTACCCAGCAAACTATCTTGTGTGATAAGCAAATGAAACGACTTTAGATTTTGGAAATGCGTTAAAATATATATTTTTAGATCTCACAACAGTCAAAGCAGCGAGGCATAAATTTGCGTGTGACCATAGTCAAAAGTTGTATAAATCCACGAGATCATCTTCTATATATTGAAAAGAGAAGGCAGAGGGAATCCATTTTATCGCCACGAAGAAAAATTTTCTTGAGCAATGCGGTGAGGAATGGACAGCCAACCTACCCCTTCTCAAAAGCACGCGCAACCTTTTCGTATTAGCTCGTATTTACACTCGCTTCATGTCATTTTTGGTCGCCCTCGAATTCACCGTCGCATTCACCGTCGCTTCGCTTTTAAGGGAAGGTCCAGAAGTCTATTCCGAAGATTTTTTTAGGTCCTTACTTTGTAATGTTTTTGTTAACTGCACGAAACTGATTAGAAACACTTATGTTTGCTCAATTTTGCGAGCAACATTTCAAATTTTTGGCAACTTTTTGGCAACTGCTGTCCTTTAGTTGGAGCACAATGCCTAAAGGCCTAGAAGCCATATCATGAGCACCAGGGGAGAAAAGATCAGATAGGCTGTCAGTTGATCGCATACCATGGACAATATGTCGGCCAGACCTATGAGCTAAATGTCAGTGGAGTAATCAAACTTATAAGTATACGCGGAAGAGTGCGTAAGTAAATCACAACAAGAACCGTTGGTGCTCACAGACAGTTTATTTAAATTTATTACAAGATAATTGACACACCCAATATTATATGTAGAAACAAGAAGCTGTACACAGCTTGAACTCGTGGCGCCTTTAACTCATTGCAGTATTGATTCCCGAGTGTTTTGAGTGCTTTTACGGAGAAACATAAGCTTAAAACTATGTCTAATTAAAGGCTCCTAAGAGCCAACCCGTGAAGAAGAAATGCTAACGTGTAAAAAAAAAATTATATGTAAGGATTTTCGACGGACGAAAGAAAAAACAGTGCATCACTTTCATAATGTCTAGTCCGAAGAAAGAACTTAACTTCTTTAATATGTATCCAAATGCCATCAAACTTTGTGACTTTTCGTCTTTGTGACGAAATAACGGCAAGTAATGCGAATTTTTAAATTTTTGATGGAAAATATTCAACTCAATTTTATTCGAAAACGCTCTCATAGAATTTTTTCAAACTTTGCAGTCTTGAAGACATACATCTAGACTATAAGAGGCATACAGTCGTTTTAAAAGTTTAGGTCTAGATGTTGAGAAAATTACTAATATGCAAAAACCATGACGTCATCAGATCGTTGTTATGGTAACACCGATGTCAAATCAAATCTACTTTTTTGGAAAGTTTATTTCATCTCTAGTAGGTGTGTGAAGCTGCTTGCCTGATCGAGCTCAGACAGTGAAGTATCAGCCGTTCAAAGTTGGGGTGTTATGTTGCCAAAAAACCCAGTCGAGCCACCTTAAGCTTGTTCAGAGTGCGACGCTGTTAATAAAAAAAAATAAAAAATACATAGCAGAAAAAGCAAAACCATATTAATAAGAAATAAAATCATATAACTTCAATGAATTGTTAAAAATAGTTGCTCCTTTGTAGTGAAAAGCGCGCTAAGTGCATTCGAAATTTATCTTTCGTAAAATGGGGTTATTACTGTCCCTAGTGTTATAACGGTGAATGTCATGGTTTCTTACATTAAAATAGTTAAAAAGATATCTGGGAACTAAACTGTTTGAATGATGTGTAAAGCGCTTAGAGCAGGATTGGATAGGCGCTATACAAATTAAAATTATTATTATTATTATTATTATTATTAAATAATAATAATAGGAATTTATTGTAAACTTATAAATTGTGTTTTATAATTAAAGTTCTCTATTTATATTTATTATTATTATTATCATTATTATTATTATTAACTCTATTTACAATACACTCGGTAACAAATTCTAAAATGTGCGTCTGTCTTCTATAATGGAGAACCCAGCCCAGTTTAGTCATAATTTGATCTGTTGATAGTTCCGAGGCAGCTTTAAAGTAGACGATTCTAGCTGCTCGTCTTTCTCGTAAGTGAAAACACTCTATATTTTTTTCGTGTTCTTCGAAACACGATTTACCATAGAAATGTGTGGTATATTGCTTTTATACAATAACTACATTTTCCATGTGGTTTGTAATGGTTATCTTACGGTTTCGAGTTCAAATTGTGTTTTATTCGGCACAAGTGAGCTTTTAAAAATGCTCAAATTGCACGAGCCGCTTCGGTTGGTGGAATTTGAGATTTTTTAAAAACTTACGTGTAAATAAACCACAAATTGAACAAGAGCAGCAGGATGGTGCAGTTATGAGAGCACTCACATCCTACCAATATGGCCCGGGTTCAAGTAGAATCCCGTAGGCGATGCCATGTGTGGGTTGAAGTTGTTGTTGGTTCTCGTTCTTGCTCCGAGCGTTTTTTTTTCTCCGGGTACACCGGTTTTCCTTCCTCCACATTCCAATTCAATCCGGAAACAATAGAAGTAAGAGCCACCTTGTGGATTCCGCTGCCATTCCTATTAATTAATTAATTTATTTATTTTATTTTTACATGTATATCTTACTTTCCTCCATTTAATCCAGATAACGCTGAAAAGGAAGCTAAAGTTGTTTAACGGCCCTGGAGCCCGTTTGTCAAAGGTTCCGATAACTTTTCGGGCCCGGAGCTATATTTTAAAATAAGAATCTATAGGATGAAAGTGTAGTTTTTAGCCTACAAACCACCCTGACTTGTTTCGTCAACTCAGAGTTTTATTGGTTAGACTTTCAAAACTAGCAAAATTTTAAACATTGCGCGCATAAAATAGCTTACTGGGCCCGAAAAGTTATCGGGACTTTCGAGAAACGGGCCCCAGGAGTACGTTTTTCAAAGGTCCCGAAAACCATTCGGGCTCGAAAAGCTTAGAAATGATATAAGTGGCACTACAGTGCCACTTAACAATAATAATCTCTATAGAGGATGCCAACTTCATCACTAGTGATTGACAGAATAATAGAAACTGAGTTTAAAAAATAGCTTTCGAGCCGAAAATGTATTCGGGAGCTTTTAATAAATGCACGCCTGGACTCAGAAAAGTCCTACTGCTCCGTAGCTTTCATTTGAATGGTCACACTTTAGGATTTCATCCACAGACTCAAAAGTTAGAACCACATTGTACAGCATAATAAACAGTACCACAGGAAAGTACTGCTCAGTACAGTAGCTTTCATTTGAATGGTCACACTTTAGGATTTCATCCACAGACTCAAAAGTAAAAACCACCTTGTACAGCATAATAAACAGCACCACAGGAAAGTACTGCTCAGTAGCTTTCATTTGAATGGTCACACTTTAGGATTTCATCCACAGTCTCAAAAGTGGCGGCGGCGGGCGTGGATTCTAGCTTTACTCAATAAAATGCAATTGAAAATCGAAAAGGCTTTACATAACCTTTGGGAAAAACCGGTTTTAATATCCAGCATGTTAATTTAAGTCTCTCTTGTTAATTGGTGTTCGTACTTCTGCCTCGTATCTGTCATATTTCTGTTTTTCCTTGTTATTGCTCTATAGCATGCATTATTATAAATTCAAATTTAACTTTGTAACATTTATTGTCGAACTGATGATGGCAGCGGTAACTACGGCGAAATATGTCTTTTAAAACTACAAAATGCTGTCCTTTTTCGCAAATTGTTTATAAAATCTGCTGCTTTTTAGACAATTTTGAAGTTACAGTAAATTGGTCGCTCTTGGGAGTAAAAAATAATTTCTCCTTTTTGTTTTCTAACATTTGAACCATTTCCATCGGCCTATCTACTATTACAGACTTTGTGTTTACATTCATATAACAGCAGCCAATTTTAATAACTTCACAAGGGCGTCCACATGTCAGCGTTGACTGCGATCACAGGAAGAGTTCGTTCAGGGCATCTTTGCGACGCATTGTTTTACGTGGTCATTAGAAAGACCGGAAGATCTAACCATCAGCAGATGACACAGCAAACACAACAACTTCTACCTTAGTTATACAAATGTCTATTTATTTCATCACTTTACTCAAGTTTTGGTTTTTATTTGTGTGATGACATTTTTGTTGCATTCTGCTGATAGTTTTTATGGGTGGACATTCCACGAACCGCTTGATGTCCATTGTGTAGATTTTCATATGTTTCTCCTGCACTGCACGACTTCAGTTATTTAAATGTCTTATAAATTCATCAGTTTGTTACAAGTTTTGTTTCTTGTTAAAAAAACGTTGTAATGATTTAATATCCATCATGCGCGTTTTCAAAAGTTACTCATGCACTGCACGAAAACAGTTTAGAAGTCTCTTAAGACCCTGACGATAATTACTACTGAAAATGAGGCAAATAAGAGGGTTGATAGTGCAGTTTGCGTAAGCCATAAACTTGACGAAAGGCATGGAGCGCTCGATACCACAACGAATTGATGCACTGTCCCCAGCAAAGAAGAAGAGAAGAACGGTAGTGGTGAAAGGAACCCAGGAAAACACAAACCCTAAAACGATAGCAATAGCCATCTTTAGCACGTTTCTGTTTCTTCTCCTGCGTTGATGATCGGCGTTATCCGAATGCTCGCCTGGACGAACCTCTGCCTTGAGTTTGACGAGGATGATGGTGTAAAGTGTCGCCAACAAGACAATAGGAATGTAAAAAAACGCAATAGATAAAGTCAAAAAGTAGTTTACATCGGACCAAGATTCCCCGAAAGCTTCATTCGACCTTCTCTCACACTTAAGTTTTCTTGGATACGAAACAAGTTTGAAGATGAATAAATATGGCGAATGGGCAGCCATTGCGACGATCCAGGTTGCGAAAATTAAGAAGTAACACATCTTTGGACTGATGAGTGGGGAACGAAGGGGAAATACAACAGCTACAAATCGATCCACTGCTATCAGAACTAGGCTCTGAATCGACACAAGGGTTGAGACATCTGGCAAGAAATGGATGAGCTTACACAAAACCTGGCCAAGGGGACCACTGATTAGCCAGGAGTCCGCGTATAACTTTGTTATTCCTAGCGGGAACAGGAATATTGGATACAGAAGGTCGGACATAGCCATGTTTGCGATGAAATAATTTATCGGTTTTCTCAAGGTTGACGTTTTATAGATAATTATTCCGATGAAAGAGTTTCCAACCAAAGAAACAACAAGAATCAGGCAGTAAGCAGAGGTATGCCCGATTTTATCCGCTGTAGGATTAAGCAGACTGGGGCAGCTTGATCCATTCACTGTTGTGTTCATGTTTGTTATTCCTGTCACAAATTCAAATAGTTTCTTAAGAGGACTCGCTGCTGTATTTTATAGCATAATTAAACCGGAATAACTTGCTAGGTAGTCGTCGTCGGGATTAATATGATTAACAACTGGCCAGTTACGTTGCGGTTGTCAGGTCTGTAAGTAGATATCTTCATAGAAACTGGCCATGTTAAACAAAAATATATTAACTCATGGTTTCATTAAACAACATTGTTTAATAAAGAAAAAACCCTTCAATTGCAAACACTGTTTCTCAAAAAGTTCAATTCTCATTGTGGATTTTCTGAGACGTATTCAACGTATTTTGACATTTTGCGGACAGTATGAAGCCAGGTGTATAGAACGAAAGAAAAAATTATTTAACAACCGTGGAAAAAATAATAATTCAACTTAAAAACACCAACTGGGTGAAAAAAAATTATCATGTTTTTAAACGAAATTTTAGCTTGATAAAACGTTTGCTTTTTCTTCCCATTGACCGATTCTCTTTTCTCGTCATGTATATTTCTGTTGTTTGGGGTGTTTGCTTATTATGAGTCCATGTGGTTTTAATTTGCGTTGCCGGCGACAAGTGGACGCGGCAACGCAAATTATATAGCGACATGAGCTCATTCGGTATATTATAAGAAATATAAGACGTTTGATGAGTAAATATCAAGAAAAAGTGGTTTGTTTTGAAACATTGCTTGCACCTGTAAATTATTTTCTTGTAAAATGCTACAGTGCAGTCTGCTTTACGCAAAAAAAAAAGACCTTCTATATATCCCCGTAATTGTTTTTGTTTCCTACAAATTATTCTAAAAGCTGGTTCCCATGTCATCATATAATTGACGACAAGAGATTTCTAAGCCTAGTTCTCGGGTCGGTAAAGAAATGTTTACCCAGCAAACTATCTTGTGTAATAAGCAAATGAAACGACTTTAGATTTTGGAAATGCGTTAAAATATATATTTTTAGATCTCACAACAGTCAAAGCAGCGAGGCATAAATTTGCGTGTGACCATAGTCAAAAGTTGTATAAATCCACGAGATCATCTTCTATATATTGAAAAGAGAAGGCAGAGGGAATCCATTTTATCGCCACGAAGAAAAATTTTCTTGAACAATGCGGTGAGGAATGGACAGCCAACCTACCCCTTCTCAAAAGCACGCGCAACCTTTTCGTATTAGCTCGTATTTACACTCGCTTCATGTCAATTTTCGTCGCCCTCGAATTCACCGTCGCATTCACCGTCGCTTCGCTTTTAAGGGAGTGTCCTGAAGTCTATTCCGAAGATTTTTTTAGGTCCTTACTTTGTAATGTTTTTGTTAACTGCACGAAACTGATTAGAAACACTTATGTTTGCTCAATTTTGCGAGCAACATTTCAAATTTTTGGCAACTTTTTGGCAACTGCTGTCCTTTAGTTGGAGCACAATGCCTAAAGGCCTAGAAGCCATATCATGAGCACCAGGGGAGAAAAGATCAGATAGGCTGTCAGTTGATCGCATACCATGGACAATATGTCGGCCAGACCTATGAGCTAAATGTCAGTGGAGTAATCAAACTTATAAGTATACGCGGAAGAGTGCGTAAGTAAATCACAACAAGAACCGTTGGTGCTCACAGACAGTTTATTTAAATTTATTACAAGATAATTGACACACCCAATATTATATGTAGAAACAAGAAGCTGTACACAGCTTGAACTCGTGGCGCCTTTAACTCATTGCAGTATTGATTCCCGAGTGTTTTGAGTGCTTTTACGGAGAAACATAAGCTTAAAACTATGTCTAATTAAAGGCTCCTAAGAGCCAACCCGTGAAGAAGAAATGCTAACGTGTAAAAAAAAAAATTATATGTAAGGATTTTCGACGGACGAAAGAAAAAACAGTGCATCACTTTCATAATGTCTAGTCCGAAGAAAGAACTTAACTTCTTTAATATGTATTCAAATGCCATCAAACTTTGTGACTTTTCGTCTTTGTGACGAAATAACGGCAAGTAATGCGAATTTTTAAATTTTTGATGGAAAATATTCAACTCAATTTTATTCGAAAACGCTCTCATAGAATTTTTTCAAACTTTGCAGTCTTGAAGACATACATCTAGACTATAAGAGGCATACAGTCGTTTTAAAAGTTTAGGTCTAGATGTTGAGAAAATTACTAATATGCAAAAACCATGACGTCATCAGATCGTTGTTATGGTAACACCGATGTCAAATCAAATCTACTTTTTTGGAAAGTTTATTTCATCTCTAGTAGGTGTGTGAAGCTGCTTGCCTGATCGAGCTCAGACAGTGAAGTATCAGCCGTTCAAAGTTGGGGTGTTATGTCGCCAAAAAACTCAGTCGAGCCACCTTAAGCTTGTTCAGAGTGCGACGCTGTTAATAAAAAAAAATAAAAAATACATAGCAGAAAAAGCAAAACCATATTAATAAGAAATAAAATCATATAACTTCAATGAATTGTTAAAAATAGTTGCTCCTTTGTAGTGAAAAGCGCGCTAAGTGCATTCGAAATTTATCTTTCGTAAAATGGGGTTATTACTGTCCCTAGTGTTATAACGGTGAATGTCATGGTTTCTTACATTAAAATAGTTAAAAAGATATCTGGGAACTAAACTGTTTGAATGATGTGTAAAGCGCTTAGAGCAGGATTGGATAGGCGCTATACAAATTAAAATTATTATTATTATTATTATTATTATTAAATAATAATAATAGGAATTTATTGTAAACTTATAAATTGTGTTTTATAATTAAAGTTCTCTATTTATATTTATTATTATTATTATCATTATTATTATTATTAACTCTATTTACAATACACTCGGTAACAAATTCTAAAATGTGCGTCTGTCTTCTATAATGGAGAACCCAGCCCAGTTTAGTCATAATTTGATCTGTTGATAGTTCCGAGGCAGCTTTAAAGTAGACGATTCTAGCTGCTCGTCTTTCTCGTAAGTGAAAACACTCTATATTTTTTTCGTGTTCTTCGAAACACGATTTACCATAGAAATGTGTGGTATATTGCTTTTATACAATAACTACATTTTCCATGTGGTTTGTAATGGTTATCTTACGGTTTCGAGTTCAAATTGTGTTTTATTCGGCACAAGTGAGCTTTTAAAAATGCTCAAATTGCACGAGCCGCTTCGGTTGGTGGAATTTGAGATTTTTTAAAAACTTACGTGTAAATAAACCACAAATTGAACAAGAGCAGCAGGATGGTGCAGTTATGAGAGCACTCACATCCTACCAATATGGCCCGGGTTCAAGTAGAATCCCGTAGGCGATGCCATGTGTGGGTTGAAGTTGTTGTTGGTTCTCGTTCTTGCTCCGAGCGTTTTTTTTTCTCCGGGTACACCGGTTTTCCTTCCTCCACATTCCAATTCAATCCGGAAACAATAGAAGTAAGAGCCACCTTGTGGATTCCGCTGCCATTCCTATTAATTAATTAATTTATTTATTTTATTTTTACATGTATATCTTACTTTCCTCCATTTAATCCAGATAACGCTGAAAAGGAAGCTAAAGTTGTTTAACGGCCCTGGAGCCCGTTTGTCAAAGGTTCCGATAACTTTTCGGGCCCGGAGCTATATTTTAAAATAAGAATCTATAGGATGAAAGTGTAGTTTTTAGCCTACAAACCACCCTGACTTGTTTCGTCAACTCAGAGTTTTATTGGTTAGACTTTCAAAACTAGCAAAATTTTAAACATTGCGCGCATAAAATAGCTTACTGGGCCCGAAAAGTTATCGGGACTTTCGAGAAACGGGCCCCAGGAGTACGTTTTTCAAAGGTCCCGAAAACCATTCGGGCTCGAAAAGCTTAGAAATGATATAAGTGGCACTACAGTGCCACTTAACAATAATAATCTCTATAGAGGATGCCAACTTCATCACTAGTGATTGACAGAATAATAGAAACTGAGTTTAAAAAATAGCTTTCGAGCCGAAAATGTATTCGGGAGCTTTTAATAAATGCACGCCTGGACTCAGAAAAGTCCTACTGCTCCGTAGCTTTCATTTGAATGGTCACACTTTAGGATTTCATCCACAGACTCAAAAGTTAGAACCACATTGTACAGCATAATAAACAGTACCACAGGAAAGTACTGCTCAGTACAGTAGCTTTCATTTGAATGGTCACACTTTAGGATTTCATCCACAGACTCAAAAGTAAAAACCACCTTGTACAGCATAATAAACAGCACCACAGGAAAGTACTGCTCAGTAGCTTTCATTTGAATGGTCACACTTTAGGATTTCATCCACAGTCTCAAAAGTGGCGGCGGCGGGCGTGGATTCTAGCTTTACTCAATAAAATGCAATTGAAAATCGAAAAGGCTTTACATAACCTTTGGGAAAAACCGGTTTTAATATCCAGCATGTTAATTTAAGTCTCTCTTGTTAATTGGTGTTCGTACTTCTGCCTCGTATCTGTCATATTTCTGTTTTTCCTTGTTATTGCTCTATAGCATGCATTATTATAAATTCAAATTTAACTTTGTAACATTTATTGTCGAACTGATGATGGCAGCGGTAACTACGGCGAAATATGTCTTTTAAAACTACAAAATGCTGTCCTTTTTCGCAAATTGTTTATAAAATCTGCTGCTTTTTAGACAATTTTGAAGTTACAGTAAATTGGTCGCTCTTGGGAGTAAAAAATAATTCCTCCTTTTTGTTTTCTAACATTTGAACCATTTCCATCGGCCTATCTACTATTACAGACTTTGTGTTTACATTCATATAACAGCAGCCAATTTTAATAACTTCACAAGGGCGTCCACATGTCAGCGTTGACTGCGATCACAGGAAGAGTTCGTTCAGGGCATCTTTGCGACGCATTGTTTTACGTGGTCATTAGAAAGACCGGAAGATCTAACCATCAGCAGGTGACACAGCAAACGCAACAACTTCTACCTCAGTTATTCAAATGTCTATTTATTTCATCACTTTACTCAAGTTTTGGTTTTCATTTGTGTGATGACATTTTTGTTGCATTCTGCTGATAGTTTTTATGGGTGGACATTCCACGAACCGCTTGATGTCCATTGTGTAGGTTTTCATAAGTTTCTCCTGCACTGCACGACTTCAGTTATTTAAATGTCTTATAAATTCATCAGTTTGTTACAAGTTTTGTTTCTTGTTAAAAAAAACGTTGTAATGATTTAATATCCATCATGCGCGTTTTCAAAAGTTACTCATGCACTGCACGAAAACAGTTTAGAAGTCTCTTAAGACCCTGACGATAATGACTACTGAAAATGAGACAAATAAGAGGGTTGATAGTGCAGTTTGCGTAAGCCATAAACTTGACGAAAGGCATGGAGCGCTCGATACCACAACGAATTGATGCACTGTCCCCAGCAAAGAAGAAGAAAAGAACGGTAGTGGTGAAAGGAACCCAGCGAAATACAAACCCTAAAACGATAGCAATAGCCATCTTTAGCACGTTTCTGTTTCTTCTCCTGCGTTGATGATCGGCGTTATCCGAATGCTCGCCTGGACGAACCTCTGCCTTGAGTTTGACGAGGATGATGGTGTAAAGTGTCGCCAACAAGACAATAGGAATGTAAAAAAACGCAATAGATAAAGTCAAAAAGTAGTTTACATCGGACCAAGATTCCCCGAAAGCTTCATTCGACCTTCTCTCACACTTAAGTTTTCTTGGATACGAAACAAGTTTGAAGATGAATAAATATGGCGAATGGGCAGCCATTGCGACGATCCAGGTTGCGAAAATAAAGAAGTAACACATCTTTGGACTGATGAGTGGGGAACGAAGGGGAAATACAACAGCTACAAATCGATCCACTGCTATCAGAACTAGGCTCTGAATCGACACAAGGGTTGAGACATCTGGCAAGAAATGGATGAGCTTACACAAAACCTGGCCAAGGGGACCACTGATTAGCCAGGAGTCCGCGTATAACTTTGTTATTCATAGCGGGAACAGGAATATTGGATACAGAAGGTCGGACATAGCCATGTTTGCGATGAAATAATTTATCGGTTTTCTCAAGGTTGACGTTTTATAGATAATTATTCCGATGAAAGAGTTTCCAACCAAAGAAACAACAAGAATCAGGCAGTAAGCAGAGGTATGCCCGATTTTATCCGCTGTAGGATTAAGCAGACTGGGGCAGCTTGATCCATTCACTGTTGTGTTCATGTTTGTTATTCCTGTCACAAATTCAAATAGTTTCTTAAGAGGACTCGCTGCTGTATTTTATAGCATAATTAAACCGGAATAACTTGCTAGGTAGTCGTCGTCGGGATTAATATGATTAACAACTGGCCAGTTACGTTGCGGTTGTCAGTCTGTAAGTAGATATCTTCATAGAAACTGGCCATGTTAAACAAAAATATATTAACTCATGGTTTCATTAAACAACATTGTTTAATAAAGAAAAAACCCTTCAATTGCAAACACTGTTTCTCAAAAAGTTCAATTCTCATTGTGGATTTCAGTGAGACGTATTCAACGTATTTTGACATTTTGCGGACAGTATGAAGCCAGGTGTATAGAACGAAAGAAAAAATTATTTAACAACCGTGGAAAAAAATAATAATGCAACTTAAAAACACCAACTGGGTGAAAAAAAATTATCAATTTTTTATACGAAATTTTAGCTTGATAAAACCTTTTTTTTTTTCTTCCCATTGACCGATTTTCTTTTCTCGTCATGCATATTTCTGTTGTTTGTGGTGTTTGCTTATTATGAGTCCATGTGGTTTTAATTTGCATTGCCGGCGACAAGTGGACGCGGCAACGCAAATTATATAGCGACATGAGCTCATTCGGTATATTATAAGAAATATAAGACGTTTGATGAGTAAATATCAAGAAAAAGTGGTTTGTTTTGAAACATTGCTTGCACCTGTAAATTATTTTCTTGTAAAATGCTACAGTGCAGTCTGCTTTACGCAAAAAAAAAAAGACCTTCTATATATCCCCGTAATTGTTTTTGTTTCCTACAAATTATTCTATAAGCTTGTTCCCATGTCATCATATAATTGATGACAAGAGATTTCTAAGCCTAGTTCTCGGGTCGGTAAAGAAATGTCCTTCAAATTTTACCCAGCAAACTATCTTGTGCGATAAGCAAATGAAACGACTTTACATTTTGGAAATGCGTTAAAATATATATTTTTAGATCTCACAACAGTCAAAGCAGCGAGGCATAAATTTGCGTGTGACCATAGTCAAAAGTTGTATAAATCCACGAGATCATCTTATATACATTGAAAAGAGAAGGCAGAGGGAATCCATTTTATCGCCACGAAGAAAAATTTTCTTGAACAATGCGGTGAGGAATGGACAGCCAACCTACCCCTTCTCAAAAGCACGCGCAACCTTTTCGTATTAGCTCGTATTTACACTCGCTTCATGTCATTTTTGGTCGCCCTCGAATTCACCGTCGCATTCACCGTCGCTTCGCTTTTAAGGGAAGGTCCAGAAGTCTATTCCGAAGATTTTTTTAGGTCCTTACTTTGTAATGGTTTTGTTAACTGCACGAAACTGATTAGAAACACTTATGTTTGCTCAATTTTGCGAGCAACATTTCAAATTTTTGGCAACTGTTGTCCTTTAGTTGGAGCACAATACCTAAAGGCCTAGAAGCCATATCATGAGCATCAGGGGAGAAAAGATCAGATAGGCTGTCAGTTGATCGCATACCATGGACAATATGTCGGCCAGACCTATGAGCTAAATGTCAGTGGAGTAATCAAACATCAAAATTATAAGTATACGCGGAAGAGTGCGTAAGTAAATCACAACAAGAACCGTTGGTGCTCACAGACAGTTTATTTAAATTTATTACAAGATAATTGACATACCCAATATTATATGTAGAAACAAGAAGCTGTACACAGCTTGAACTCGTGGCGCCTTTAACTCATTGCAGTATTGATTCCCGAGTGTTTTGAGTGCTTTTACGGAGAAACATAAGCTTAAAACTATGTCTAATTAAAGGCTCCTATTAAAGAGCCAACCCGTGAAGAAGAAATGCTAACGTGTAAAAAAAAATTATATGTAAGGATTTTTGACGGACGAAAGAAAAAACAGTGCATCACTTTCATAATGTCCAGTCCGAAGAAAGAACTTAACTTCTTTAATATGTATTCAAACGCCATGAAACTTTGTGACTTTTCGTCTTTGTGACGAAATAACGGCAAGTAATGCGAATTTTTAAATTTTTGATGGAAAATATTCAACTCAATTTTATTTGAAAACGCTCTCATAGAATTTTTTCAAACTTTGCAGTCTTGAAGACATACATCTAGACTATGAGAGGCATACAGTCGTTTTAAAAGTTTAGGTCTAGATGTTGAGAAAATTACTAATATGCAAAAACCATGACGTCATCAGATCGTTGTTATGGTAACACCGATGTCAAATCAAATCTACTTTTTTGGAAAGTTTATTTCATCTCTAGTAGGTGTGTGAAGCTGCTTGCCTGATCGAGCTCAGACAGTGAAGTGTCAGCCGTTCAAAGTTGGGGTGTTATGTCGCCAAAAAACCCAGTCGAGCCACCTTAAGCTTGTTCAGAGTGCGACGCTGTTAATAAAAAAATTAAAAAAATACATAGCAGAAAAAGCGAAACCATGTTAAAAAGAAATAAAATCATAACATCAATGAATTGTTAAAAATAGTTGCTCCTTTGTAGTGAAAAGCGCGCTAAGTGCATTCGAAATTTATCTTTTGTAAAATGAGGTTATTACTGTCCCTAGTGTTATAACGGTGAATGTCATGGTTTCTTACATTAAAATAGTTAAAAAGATATCTGGGAACTTAACTGTTTGGAATGTTGTGTAAAGCGCTTAGAGCAGGATTGGATAGGCGCTATACAAATTTAAATTATTATTATCATTATTAAATAATAATAATAGGAATTTATTGTAAACTTATAAATTGTGTTTTATAATTAAAGTTCTCTATTTATATTTATTATTATTATCATTATTATTATTATTAACTCTATTTACAATACACTCGTTAACAAATTCTAAAATGTGCGTCTGTCTTCTATAATGGAGAACCCAGCCCAGTTTAGTCATAATTTGATCTGTTGATAGTTCCGAGGCAGCTTTGAAGTAGACGATTCTAGCTGCTCGTCTTTCTCGTAAGTGAAAACACTCTATATTTTTTTCGTGTTCTTCGAAACACGATTTACCATAGAAATGTGTGGTATATTGCTTTTATACAATAACTACATTTTCCATGTGGTTTGTAATGGTTATCTTACGGTTTCGAGTTCAAATTGTGTTTTATTCGGCACAAGTGAGCTTTTAAAAATGCTCAAAGTGCACGAGCCGCTTCGGTTTGTGGAATCTGAGATTTTTTAAAAACTTACGTGTAAATAAACCACAAATTGAACAAGAGCAGCAGGATGGTGCAGTTATGAGAGCACTCACATCCTACCAATATGGCCCGGGTTCAAGTAGAATCCCGTAGGCGATGCCATGTGTGGGTTGAAGTTGTTGTTGGTTCTCGTTCTTTCTCCGAGCGTTTTTTTTTTTCTCCGGGTACACCGGTTTTCCTTCCTCCACATTCCAATTCAATCCGGAAACAATAGAAGTAAGAGCCACCTTGTGGATTCCGCTGCCATTCCTATTAATTAATTAATTAATTAATTAATTTTATTTTTACATGTATATCTTACTTTCTTCCATTTAATCCAGATAACGCTGAAAAGGAAGCTAAAGTTGTTTAACGGCCCTGGGGCCCGTTTCTCAAAGGTTCCGATAACTTTTCGGGCCCGGAGCTATATTTTAAAATTAGAATCTATAGAATGAAAGTGTAGTTTTTAGCCTACAAACTACCCTGACTTGTTTCGTCAACTCAGAATTTTATTGCTTAGGCTTTCAAAACTAGCAAAATTTGAAACATTGCGCGCATAAAATAGCTTACCGGGCCTGAAAAGTTATCGGGACTTTCGAGAAACGGGCCAGGAGTACGTTTTTCAAAGGTCCCGAAAACCATTCGGGCTTGAAAAACTTAGAAATGATATTCTTATAGTTGACGAAACACGTCGACGGTAGGTTTGCGGGATCAACACTGCAGTGCCACTTAACAATAATAATCTCTACAGAGGATGCCAACTTCATCACTAGTGATTGACAGAATAATGGAAACTGAGTTTAAAAAGCCAAAAATGTATTCGGGAGCTTTTAATAAAGGCACGCCTGGACATAGAGAAGTCTGGGTACGACCTGGTTACCTGTTTTTTTTTTTTGGTGGGGGGAGACGTAAAGATGTATACAGTCAAATCTCCCATAAACGGACACCATCGGAAGCAAAAAAGTGTCCCCTTAAGAGAGGTGTCCGCTTCTGGGGAGGTGTCTGTTAGCGGAGGTTCGACTGATTCGACTGATTTCAGGCTCTGGTTACTTTTTAATAAAAGTAATAATAATAATAATAATAATAATAATGATGATAATGATTTATTAATTGATATAGCGCCAAAACCACTACTTGCCTTATGGTGCTTTACATGCAAAATACATACATACAATACATAAAATACATAAATTAATAATACATAAATACAAAAATACATACATAAAATACATACAAAATAAAAACAACAATAGAGCGTTTTCACTTGACGTCATAGCCGCCATATTGGTGTTCCCGTACAAAAGAATTTTAATTTGTTAGGAACACCAACATGGCTGCCATGGCCTTTCACGTGAGTGAAAACGCTCTATATGTAAAATTATAAGATGAGAATCTACACTACATGACAAAGTTATAATACAAAAACGAAATAAAAATAAATTTATATATAACAAGTTTGTTTATCAAGATACACATGTATGTCTTAAGACGAGATTTGAAAATGCCTAAAGTAGAACTTCTAATTTCTAACGGAATCTTATTTCATATTAACTTAGGCGCCGCAACACTAAAAGCTCTGTCGCCATTACTCTTAAAGAGTTCGTATCTCAAAGGGCAACCAACGTAATATCTTAAGAATGTGTCACATGCGAGAAGTTTTACTTAGAATTTCCCGTAACTATACGGGAGCGCAATTTTGCAATAATCGCATCCTTTGAATTAGGTATTTAGGTAAAAACATTGAGCCCAAACATTCCGGAAATTAATGCTTCACTCAGTCTCTGCTAAAGAGAAATATCGTCTCGCGCTTTTAGTATTTAATTTTTAAATTCAGAAGGTTATCAAATCCAGAGTCCGAGTGTGGATAGGACCAGGAGCGTAGCTATCTGTACGAACGTACGCACATGCGTACCTGAAAAAGTGGTGAAAAAAAGAGAGATTTGGGACTTGAGGGTGGTGGGAGGAGGTAGGAGGAGTGTTTGAAAACAGTGATCGTGCGTACCTCCGAAAAATTCTTGGCTACGCCCCTGAGGACAACAACTCATTGTCGTCTAATGGGCGCTGTTCTCTTTCAGTTGCTTAAAAAATGCAGTCTAAGTGTGGTTCGGATAATTATTTGGTGTCTAGCTAGCTCTTATCGGCAAGTAATACCGTGTGTGGATGTGACTGTGCCACACTCAGCTTTCCTCTCTCTTACGGAAGACAACTTATTCCACTAAAAGTCATGAAACGATTTTTATTTATATATCTGAATAAGTATTCGCCTTTTTATCGGATGGGTTTATGAGTTTGTGAGTTAATCTCCATACAAAAGGTGTCCCTTAACACAGATTTAGAATTTAAATCGTTACGTACTTGTGGCCGGAACTTTGATGCATTGTAACTTATGTGAATTTTGCAGATTTTTCAGCAGACGTGTAGTTATGGTAAATACGGTGACATGGACTATTTTTACCTCTGTGAGAAATTGCAATAGGTCAGATTGGCTATGCAAGAAAAGTCTCGTATCGATTTTTTGATTAAAACGTTAATTTAAGAAGCGTTTAATTTAGCTGTGCCATAGCACTTAAATTTTCCCAGTGTGTGGTATCCCTGATTGTTGCTGTCACCTGCATCTCCAAACCTCAGCTCTTTAACAGGCAGATGTGTCTTGTCAGTGAGGAGACCGCTGTCTTCCCGCCATGTACCTGCGTCATTCTTATCACAGTTACAACCAAGATTGGAGTCTGCACATGAGTTGGTCATCCCGCATGCGCACTTGCCACTGCCTGGTGATGCTCCGCCCCAGTACGTCATCTTAGTAGAATTACGTGACACCCACCAGGCATATCCGGGTGATCCGAACAGCTGTGAACCATCACACTCGTACGTAATAAACTGTTCACAGCGTGAGGACACTTTAGTGAGACTCTCCAGCTGAGACAGACTCGCTCCTGTGTAATTAATTCCACGTGAGTAGCTACCTGCACCGCCCCAACCGAGGCCATCACGCACCTTTGTTCTGCTCTCACTGTCGTGACTGATGACTGTCACGCCAACTCCGTCCTTGTCAGTCATGTTGCAAAAAACTGTAAATGTTGCCAGACCTCCCTCGCCATCAGGATCAATGATGTAATTCCCACTTCCTGCTGTAGGTTTAAGGTGCTTGAAATTGCTGCATGACTTGGCAAATGCTGAAAAGAAACTTAACAATAACTCCTTCAATTCATTGCTCCGGTTATTCAATTACACATTACACAGATAAGCCTTTTACTTGTCCTTACATATCTTCTCTGGAAATGTACGAATCATACAATAAATCAGGCCAAAAATGACAAACCATCTATCGTTACACAGGACGAAATAATGAATTTACTAATCTTTAAGAGAAAATTAAATTTTACTTAAAGGTAGCGAAAATCTTTAAGTTGAGACGTAAATACTCTTAAATGTATTAAAGTTAGTAAGTATCTTTAATATGTGTTTAAGAACCTTTACGTTATCTTTAATTCAACTTTCCAACAACTTAAAGACACTTAAAGGCAACTTAAATTGTTCATTACTAGCTTTAAGTGTTGTCAAGTAAAGGCTTATTTAAGTAATTTACGGTGCACTTAAAGATAGTCGAAATTGTTCTTTAAGTTTTCTTTAATGAACCTTTACTTGCACTTAAAGTCGTTATTTCGTCCTGTGTATATAGTTGCCTTTCATGCATGATCAGTTTGCGTTACAATATTGCGTTACTTCGTCCGCGAAGTACTGGGCATCAGATTTTAAAGCCGTGACCATGCGCAGAAGCTTCCTCTTTTCGAACGTTATGTACGAATCTGCAAACGTTTCGATCAGAGCTGCGGGCAAACCAAGAGGTTGAATCACGGCTCAGAGGCTGAAATTCGAAAAAATCCACCGTTTGCAGAGTGCCTGGTACATCATCTAAGTACGAGAGGGCTTAAAGAGGTGTAATCGGGCCGATGAACCGATCCGAGAGCATAAAAGAAAGACCACTCCGGTGGTGCCAAAACGTTTCAGCCTCGTTCTGCAAACGGTGAAGACACTGCAGCGAGCCAAAAGGTACATTTCTGTGAGTTTCGGCTTTAGAATAAACGGCAAGCGAAGTTTTAAGCTTTGATTTTTGGTTCGCTGGAGTGTTTATAAAATCCTTCTAAAGACAGAATGTATTGCTTCCCTTCAGATTTGCTCTAAAAATACCCATAATTCATAGCGGGCAAACGTTGTTAGCGGTTAATGACTGACTAGACATCTGACTGTGTTGTTTTAATATTTCGCAAGCAGATCCTGCATCGAAGGAAGCAGAAATAAGAAGAGTTGAACGCCAAAGAAAACGTAAGTGAATCATTTCCTTTGCAGGTTTACAATGTGAACTGCATTGACCAAAGGAGATCAAAATATCGATCAATTGTTACGTTACTGAGACAGAAACGAATTTCGAATGAACACAATTAAGCGTGAACCGCGAGTATAGAATCTGAACATGCTTGTCAAGGCATATAATGGTGTCGCTTCCTTTCGAAGCTTTTAACCTTTGAATTCAAACGTTATTTAACTTGTCTTCACGGATAAAAGGTGCTGCATTTTAAAAGCCAGCCGGTCGACGGAATGCTAGTTGGTGCATGATCGCTTTGAAACAAACACGAGGAGAAATATGATGCCCTGAATGCAGTGCGGAAGAAATACGATCTAAAAATACAATCTATATTGTACTATATTAATTCCTTCTTAATTAAACGTACGGAGGGACGTTACTTTCACAACAGCGTTTTCTTTGTTGCGATTTTATCGTAGTTTAATGGCTGTGTCTGAGAGGAACTGTTTCCATCATGGTTTCGATGAATACATGTACAAGTAGTTCATGTCACGCTAGTGTTGGTCACATGTGCTCACAAATGAACGCTCGTTAATGACTCCTACCTTTAAAATTTTAGATAGCTTTATTGAATTTAACTTTGCCTTGAATTCTTGCTTGTGTTAATCTTATATTGCCTTGTAGTGACGGGGTTTTATTTGAGTGGTGAAATTGTACATAGTAAAGTACTATCTGAAACTACATATGATCAATTTACTAAAAAGTTTATTGATCTAAACTAAACCTAACATCAATAGGTCTTAATAGGTCTTATCACGGTTTTAACACGATTTATTCTCTTCTTTTACAGGTAATGTTAGTATTAGAGAGGCTTGCCTGTAACACTTTTACTATAATGATAGTGAAACTAACTGTGAGGTGAGCCCTTTTACCCAAAGCAAGTGTGAATTCTAACCTTAACTGAATTTTTAGCCCTAGTGTAGCCTTAACCCCTAACTGCAGGCTAAAAATTAATTCCAGTGCTTGGTGGCCAGTCGGGCCAGTTTCCTTGAGTTTTTAGTGGCCCATCCATCCCAAGAGCGTTAAGGTTACAGTGTACCTTCGGGGGTGTCTCCAGTATAACAGCTGTAGCGTCTTAAGATTACACTTAGTATACCTAAACCCAGATATCAAATTAAAGCTTATAGAGCTGGCTATCTAAATATGGAAACATTTGGTAATAAAATGAATTGTCTAATTTTTCATGACGTCTAAATTCGAACGTCCGAATCGGCTTTAAAACGCTATAACTCAAAGCGATTATTGTATTTTGCTAATTTGATTTGTTCTCGGATTTCCGGACACGAAGCGCTAAAAAAACGTGTCGGCGATTTCCCATATTCAATTGCAGTGAAAAGTTACAGAATATTTTCGAAAAAGGGAGAAAAAAATATTGGAGTGATCGCACGGAAATGGCTCTTGGCGAAAAAATTTTCGGAAATAAGAAATTCGCCGACATATTTTTGTTAATTATGTGTTAGCCTAGCTTCTGTCCAAATTTGAGGAAAATCGAACAAATTCCCTTTGAGTTGTAGCTCTTTAAAATGCCCCCTACAAGCGAAAAATTAACTTTGAGAAAACAGCGCTTAAAAAAAACATATCGCTTCATAAACAAACTCCGCCCACAAAAGTTATACCGTCATTTCTCCGTCAATTTTCACTATTTTTCGATAATTTTTTTTTTGGATGAAAGTTCATTCTGTACACTTTATTTTGACGCCAAAAAAAAAAAATTCAATAAATTTTCGATCTGAAGGTACACTGTAACCTTAACTGAGGAAATAACACAAAAAGGCATATAATGCCCCCAGTGATGCCCTGAGACATTTTTTTAACATTTCAGCCATTCATTTGGCAATATAAAATCATTTGAGGTGTTGAAACTGAGCAAAAGGTCCACAGGACGAAATAACGATTTTAAGTGCAAGTAAAGGTTCATTAAAGATTAGTAAATTCATTATTTCGTCCTGTGAACGCGAATTATTAGCCATAAAGGCTTGCCGGCTTAAACAGGCTATGTTAAGAAGATCTTGCTGTATTTTGGTCAAGTCAACTTGAAGGAGGCGGAGAAAAGATGCATGCTCTAATTAATCCAACTGGTGTGTATTAATTATAACTGAATGGCGCGGCGAAAATATTTCTGCAACTTGTTATGACTGGTAACATCTTGGTGAAGTTCTAGTCTGGGCTAACATACATCTAGAGAGCTTGGTACAAAAATCAACGGAATATGAATTTTACTTATAGCGGAGCTCTCGCGGGCCGAAGGCCCGCTCGCGTAGCTCCATACTCATAGAACCTATGCACTTTATTTTTCCTTGTCATGGCTAGCGGAATGTTTCGCGGGCGCGTCGCTCCGTGTGCCGTTGGGCGGGGCTAGCTCGCAGGCGCGTATGACGTCTCAAGACATGCGAGTATGACGTCACGCAACATCCAGGATCTTAGCAATTTTCAAGCCAAAGCTATACGGCCGAATGTCACGTCAGCTCGGTAAACACTTTGATGTTTTGCTTTTTTAGTAGGGAAACCGCTTCAAATCAGAGTCGTTATTTCCTTACATTTTTTCGCGGTTTGCTACTCAAGACAGGGATACTAACTAAGGGATACTCAGAAGCCGCTATAGTGGAAAAAGAAGAGCTTTCTGGGATGAAATCTTGCTTCGAGGAACCTCATACGTTTTTATCAATGCGGGAGCAATGCGGGGAGATGTTTCTCACTTCGGATTTCAGAACTGAACTCCGAAGAAGCGGAGATGTAAAAAATTTCCAGCAGTCAAGGAACTTAAAGGTAAAATAAATTACATTTTTCGATGGGAATTTATGTTGATATCAATCTGTGATTGACTTTTTCTTTGGGTTCTCTTTAGTTTTGGAGAAATATTTATAAAATGTGCTCAAATTCAGTCGTTTTGCTTTCTTTCATCGAAGACAGCTCGGCCTCGATGCGCTATAAATGGTTCGCGTTTTGCTTTTTAAAAACATAAACTTATGGAGATTTGAATAAATTTTTTCGAAAGATGATTGTGTTGTCCGTTTTTATGTAATTGTTCATTCAGTACATAGGTTGAAAGCGATTTTATGTAAACAAAACAAGACTTTGATTTTATAGTTCTTACTTCACTCGTGTCACCTTTTAATATGCAAATATATTTGTTTATTTTTTGCAATTTTGATTCCCAAATCAGTTTCTCGGGCAATTTTTGATACACAACGGGTGTACTGTATATTATTCGGAAATTTTGTTTTTGTTTCTTGTGAACTTTTGTACGGTCTAAATGTACTGCATGTGCAGACGGTCGCGTAATATAGTTTTTGAGAATTGCTAAAATTGAAAAATAGCCCAGTCGTCAATCTTAATTCTTGTGCTTCCGACCTTTCACTTTAGTTACGTTTATCATCGTCTTTCTGTTGAGAGAGCTACGCTGTTAGGCTTAGCCTATCTATATATATTAAAATTAACCTAGATTTTACAAAACATGCATATGACTGTATCACTTGTGTATTCCAATATGGGCAGTTCAGAAGGAAGGGGAGCACATAAAAAGAACATTTTATGGGAAGGGTTCGAATTCATTTTATTGCACAGAGGTCCATAACATTCTACCAAGCCCATTCCCCACTTACACCAAACAGGCGCGTACCTGCCTTTTAAGCAAATAAGCACGGGCTTATTACAGGCCGTTCAGACGGTATAATAACGTTTTTTTAAAATGTTGTATTAGAACGATTCACAAAGCTCGGCTGCTCCACTAAGCGGTGATCCAACTGTAGACTTAGTAGTGTAGACTTGTTGAAAGGCGTATTTACAAGAGCATTACTCGATCACAACTCGCTCTACGGCCGGAGGCCGGATGTAACGTCCCGAGGCCGGACGTAACGTCCCGTCGTTTGACATGTAAGGTCTGGTACTTTCACACGAAATAGTTATTTTCTTAAGTGTAAATAAATCGGATGGTTTTGTATTTTTTTTATCAGAGATAGAGTTGAGCCTTATTTTGCTAACTTAACACTATGATTCCATTGGAATCTACTGAAAACGGAAACCTACAGACCGTGATGATTATCATAATTGCCAATTCAAATATTAATTTTTTTGTTACATTTTAATGCATTATTAAAAGACCTTCCCGGTTAACCACTTCCAGCCCAGGGAACGCATGAAATGGCGATTCAGAGAGTCCAATTTCAAAAATTTCCCACACACAAATCAGTTAATCAGTGTCAGCCCCTTACTGTCTATATAGTTTTCCAGAAGATCAATAACTCGCTTGGTTAAAAGATGTTTGTATTATTCACTTTCGCGTTACAATCTAGACTTCTTTCAAACTTCCAGTCTGAAAAATTAACTTATAATCTCGAGCGGTTCCTCACTACAAGCATGAATGACACTCCATCGGCCGGCGGTTTAGTTTTGTTGCATTGAATTGCAAGTGCCGTTTGGAGCACGATTAAGATGATAAACATTGGGTTAGAATGTCAGGATATTAATGTGTTTTAAAAATTGAAAAGGTCCTTTCAGGACGAATTGGCCTCTAACCCCATAAGTCCGTTTGTGTTATAATTTACCCCGACAGCATCCCGTCCCGAAGGCGCGAGCTTCTTAGTGAAGTTATTTAATCTATTTTATTCCCCGAGAGTAAAACGTGTACGTTTTCATGCATCTAAATAAGCATCAAACGAATAGTACTGTATATGAGACGGTGAAACAAGTTGATACCTGCACACGAGCGCCCCTTTCCAATAAAGCCCCTTTTACATCTGCAATGAAAGGAGCCAGGAATGTTTTTACAGGTTGCGTTCTCATGGCAGTCATGGGTGCCGTCTTTGCATTCGTTGACGTCTACATTACATGAAGAGAAGTAAAATAAAATAAACGGTCTTAGACACACACACAAATCAGTTAATCAGTGTACCCCTTACTGTCTATATAGTTTTCCAGAAGATCAATAACTCGCTTGGTTAAAAGATGTTTGTATTATATTCACTTTCGCGTTACAATCTGGACTTCTACAGACTATATATATATAAATATAGTCTATCACAGGCATTCATAATTAATTGACTTCTTCATAGTAAAAATAAAACAACATAAATGAAGATACACAAATTGGAGTGTTTTGTGTGAGTCACCTATATTTCGATCGGATACACCCTGATGAAGGTCGATGTATCCGATCGAAATATAGGTGACTCATACAAAACACCAATTTGTGTATCTTCATTTATGTTGTTTTGACCATTATATATAATGCCAACTACTTAGTTTCCTCTCCATAAAACATATGACTATTTTCCTGGTCTGTTGGGACTCGAATCAAGAAATGAATCTAAGCAATACGATTGTATCGTTAAAATTAGTGTTTAGGATGGCTGTTACCTGTCTCGCAATTTTCTCCTTTGTAGCCAGCTGGGCACTCACATAAGTATTTTTTATCCGTGTATCCCAAATAACACTTGCCGTTGTTAAGGCAAGGATAGGAGGCGCAGAAATTCTGTTCGTAAGAAAACACAATTTGTGAACATTATGTTCCTGTGGAATCAGTCTTTGCAAGAGTTTGAGACTTACACGTAGTTGCTAAGTTGAGGAGAGTGTTTTAGTATCAGCTGTAACATATGCACTAAAACAAGGACCCATTAAATGACTCCTGACTAAAACTAAATATTACGTCCTTGTAGCAATAATGTAATCATCGCCATCTTTGCTACAATGATCTTTAAAGATATATTAAGACAAGAAGCTGTACACAGCTTAAACTCGTGGCGTCTTTACCTCATTGCAGTATTGATTCCCATGTGTTCGGAGTGCTTTTACGGAGTAAAATATGTCTAAAAAGTTGTGACTACACATTCACTACATTCAATAGCCGACACTTCAAAACTCTATCGCTAATCAAATTGCAAGTTATATAAAACAAAAAACTTGCCGGAACAAAAATCACACAGCAATAAGCGGCGAACACAATAACAAACGGTCCTATCCATCCATGAACGCCTTGCATTGTCTTGAAAACTTGCAATAGACCAATTCCGATATATTAAAATTCATACTTGGCTCCGAGGCTTAGGGGAATAAAACAAAAGAAATCACATCGAGGTTCAGGTATGAATAATTTATTTCTTTTGTTTTATTCCCCTAAGCCTCGTTTCCAAGTATGAATTTTAATATATCGGAATTGGTCTATTGCACGCTGTACTCATCCTTCTGCTTCTCAAGTCAACAAACGGAGATATTTTGCGGAATGTATTTCATGCCTGAAAGCCATATAGTCGTCGGCATTAACTAAACATGCGTGCATAAATTTGCATGCGCTAATGTAACAGGAAAATAAAAAACAAGAGGCTACACTGGTAGCCTATACTCGTGTGCTTGCATAAGAAAGTGTTACGGTTTTTTTAAATGGGTCACGCACCCCTTCCCCCTCAACGAATTTTGCGTGACACACTAAACAACACGTCGGGACACGTTTTCTGTACTCGCCGTAAATATTTAATTTATTGATTCCTAATCAAATCCATACTCGTCTAATATTTCCTAAACAGTGACTTATTTCTGTTACATTTGAAAAGGCTACTTTTAAAAGCAATGAAATCAGTAAACGACTGGGCAATTTTTCAATGTTAGCAATTCTTAAAAACAGTATTACGCGACCGTCTGTTGACAACTGTACTCGCGTTGAATATTTAATTTATTGATTCCCGATCAAATACACACTCGTCTTTTATTTCCCAACCCGTGACTTCTTTCCGTTACATTTAAAAAGACTACTTTTAAAAGCAATGAAATCAGTAAGCGACCGGGCTATTTCTCAATTTAACCCTCGGACGTACAAAAGCTGTTCATTTATCCTTGAGACGCATTTTGGTAAAGTTTGGCTACAACCGGTTGCTATGGTAACGAGATATGACGTCATACGTAATATGTGGTCAACCCATTTTTGAAGTAAAATACGTGTTTTTCACCCTTTTTCAGCGAAAAAACATATAAAATGCTACCAAAACCATCAACATGTTTAATTGTATGTTTTTTAGCAACTCTAGCAAACAATATTTGCAATTTCCGCATCACAAATTGATATCAACATAGATTCCCATCGAAAAATCTAATTTCGTTTACGGTAAAGTACCTCGGCTTGACTTGGCTGCTTGAAAGTTCTTTAAATCTCGGCCGCTTCTTCGAAAACAAACATCGCCCCGCATTGATAAAAACGTATGAAGTTCCTAGAAGCAAGTTTTCGTCGCTTAAAGCTCTCCTTTTTCTCCACTACAGCGGCTTCTATCTGAGTATTCTTTAAAGCTGCTTTCTCTTTTCATTTTGAATATTTTGAATGTGTGTTATTATTCCGACAAGACAAACCTATGGTTTTGAAAACCTAGCACATGCCGAGTGCGGCAGCCGTTTTTGTAAAATTTTTATGTTACGACCTGCTGACCCGGTTAGTAATAATATATGCGTGCATAAATTTGCATGCACAAATGTGACACGAAAAAAAAAGAAAGAAAGAAAAACGGCCCCCAGACCTTACCTCATGCGCGCTGTGAGCATGAGTAAAAAGAAAACTCAGAGCCGGATTTACAACTCGTGTGCTGCGCCACGAGTAATAGGCTAGCCTAACAGCGGAGCTCCCAAGGAATAGCTAAATGTATGAATATATGGTTATATTAAAAAAACTGACCCATTTCAGTTTGCAATAGCTAATTTTCGAAACAGCCTGACTTGTTTTAAATATTATCGTAAATAAAAAGATTCGCCATACTGAATTTAGCAAAACTGTGAAGTAACGAAGAGATATGTTGAAAACTGCACGAAATATGTAAAAACAAAAATTGAAGTTCACAATTGTTATAGGAAAATGTATTGCGCATACTGCATGTATTCGTTGATTTCTTTGTAAGAATCGGAACTTTCACTTCTTATACTTCGTGAATTTTGAAGCAGATCTGTACCAAAAGCCATCGCTATCGCCATATATATTATGTGCTATTTACAATTCGTACCTCTGTGCCTCTGTAGGTCCAGTTGTTTCTTGATTTAAGGTCTTTTGGATGCTGCAGGTGGTCTGAATTACTTAATTCACATACAATTTTGTCATTAATTGGTGGACCAATGTTGACGGAAACACATTCACTCTTCATTGCGCATCGATAGTGACATGGTGTGTGTATTCCGATCGTAAGATTTAAAAACACGTGACCTTCCAAATAATGACCGTTGTTTGATGGAAGAAACTTGAAGCGTCGGCAGCCACCTAAGAAAATAAGGGAAAATTCTTAGTGGCAACTACACTTAAACAAAATACGCTGGCTTTGTAGATATTAGTCAGGAAAAAGTAAAAATTCGTGTTTCATATGTCACAGTTTTAAAAGATATAAATAACAAAATTATAGAAACACTTGTATAATGAACCCATGCTACATGTAATGGATCCACTGCAGGAGTCTAGGACAAAAAAAGACAAAACTATAAAATTATAAAATTCTTAATCACTCCTCGCGTGTTTTTGTTATGGCTAAGAGCTCTAACAATTTTCGGGTCACCGCATTGCATTTTCATTATTGCCTGTTAAAAATCTCAATAAAAAAGGCACAGGTCTCACAATTAACTAAACAAGTATTTTAGTGGTTTTAAATATAGTTTACTCATGAATTCATAACTATTGCCGAGGACTTTCTTATTTCTTCGTACCGTCTGAGAAGCAAGATGTATGGAGCACGAGTAGAAATTCACGTGCTGTATCATTTATGTCCAGAAATGCAGGCAATATTGTTTAACGAGTACTTCATGTTTGAAAGAGTTGTTTGTCGTTTTCATAATACTTCATATGTGACACAATTTCATGTGGGTTTGGTGAACGTTAATTCTTGGTTTTCACGTGACATCATAAAAATTCAAAAATCTAAACTATACATCCTACAAAGCTGTCACCAACATGGTATGTGGATACCAGTAGTATAATCTTTCGCAAAAAGTTTCAGGTTTTAACGATGTTTTGCTTCCGATTTATAAAGGTTTTAAATATATCACGCAATTCGTCACGCTATTTCAGATAAGCCGTGAAAATAAACAAAATTGGATCAGCTGAAAGTTATTTTTTGCATTATAAGTGCGTATAAGCCGATTTAATGGAGTTATAGCGAATACAATATTTTTTTATTTGATTTTTGGTGTAATTAAGACTTTGAATGTTTGGCCGCCATGTTTGTGCCCCTGAGTGGGGCACAAAGATGGCCGCTTCATACATTTCTTACTAAAAATGTCTAATACTCGTTCGCCTATAACTCTTGAACGAATGCTCTTGCACTTCAAAATTTAGCCCAGATGTGTAGTTTCAAACTCTCTACAATTCCGTGAACATTTTGGGATCGAAATCTGTTGTTTAATGCTTTCAAATTATGATATACCGTAAGTGAAAACCAAGAATAGGTGAGGACACTTTGTGATACCAGTCAGTCATACCAGTCATGGAGTAGCGTGACCCCCCTCTGCCTGCACGTCTGGACATATCTCTGCTGCATGGTTGGTCTAATTGGATTGAATCGATGGTTTATCAATCAAGAGAGACCCGAAATATGACTAATAAAAAAGACACAGACGCTAATTTATACCTTACCCACTGCTGTTGTTTAAAGTCAAGTTTAAACATCGTTAAAATAAGTCAAAAACTACTCAAAACTATATTTTAAGCACGACTTTTAAACGCATTTTAAATACAAATACATTTAAAATAGCTTTTCAAACAGTTTGTAAGTAGTTAGAGAATTTATAACGCGTTTTTTCAAAAATTTGTAAACTGTTTTGATGCTAATTTTCCACTATTTTTGAAGGTGTTAAATCCTATTTGAAATACATTTTTAAAACGTTTCTGTGGATCAGAATTCATCAAAACTACGCACACAAATGGTTTTAAAAATATATTTCAATATCGTTTTAAACAGGTTTAAGCATCGAAATAAATGGCTAAAAACTACTTAAAAAACATTATTCAAATACATATCTTTCATATATTTTTTTAAAATAGATCAAAATAGCTTTTCAAAATACATTAAAAACAGTTTAAAAATAGTTTTTGGTTTGGTAATTGTCATACCTAATCGCTGCGCAGTGAAGCCGTGGGGATATGTTAACTCAAAATGCATTTTAGCGACACCCGTCATATAATCAATCGGTCGTCAAGAACGTCCCTAATAATATGCAGCAAATTAAAAAATTGTAAAGGTAGAAAGTAAACCAACAGATGAATTTACTAAGCGGAAAAAAAACGTTTTAAAGGCGTTATTTTCCTGAATATTTCGCGGTTTGCTACTCAAGACAAGGATACTAATTAAGGGATACTCAGAAGCCGCTTTAGTGGAAAAAGACGAGCTTTCAGGGATAAAATCTTGCCTTCGAGGAACTTCATGTATTACGTTTTTATCAATGCGGGAGATGTTTGTTTTTTACGGATTTCAGAACCAGAAGCGGAGATTTGAATTTCCAAGCAGGCGAGGGACTTAAAGGTAAAACAGATTACATTTTTTGATTATATATTGTTAGTTTTTAAAAATAGATTTAAAAAAGGGCTTACATTCAGTTGTATCGATTTCTTTAATTTCATCAAAGAAAGCTTGAGGTACGCGTTTTGCTTTTAAACGTAAACTATTATAAATGGAGATTTGAATAATTTTTTTCAAAAGAAGATTGTGTTGTCTATTTCTATGTGTTTGTTCATTCAGTAGATAGATTGAAAAGCGATTTTATGTAAACAAAACAAGACTTTGATTTTATAGTACAGTTCTATCTTCACTCGCATTTACGTTTTTGAGTGATTTTCTGCATATAAACGAGCCATAGGATTTCGTGACTCCATATTTGGGGTTACCATGGAAAGTGCTGCTGTTCTAAAACACTGAAGGCTCGAGTTTACAAGAAACGTCATTCTGACGTAGTGTTTTTGCTTCGTTAAGCGATACGAACAGATCAAATATGGTTTGTATGCGATTTTTGGTAAGTTTACAGCCATTTTTCATCTTTAGTAGCTGCCTGATGAGCATCATTAAGCGTGAAGGTAGCTAAGAGTCCACTTTCTCAATGAAACGAGTTATGTGTTGTACTTCGTTTACAAATTTGGCTCGTTGCTAGTCGAACTGGAAAAATGGCCACCACAAAACGAAGCAGCTTTGGGACTAGACTGTGGATGAATTTCTTGACCTACCACGGCATATTTTGGAAGTTGCGACCACTGAAAAACACAGCAAGCGTGAAATTTAGGTGGTAGGTCGGAGTGGCTGTGGACTTAGTATAAATATGAAATATGTGGGGGCGGAACGAACCCTGTCAAAACTTCTCGATATGTCCCAGCATGCAGTGCGGTCGTGATGTTGAAAATCGAGGCAAGGCCAGGATGCACCAGAACGAGATCTAGAGGCTGCAGCTCGGCCCGGCAACGAATAAGAGCAAAAAAAATCACTTCTAAGGTAGGACTAGGACTGAATTTTGCTGTGAATGTTGACTTTTGGGTTTGCAACAATGATTTCAATAAAAAAACTAAAGGCAAAAACGTGACTTTTGTTGTTTTTCTATGACGTTAAAAACGGTCATTTTTGTTCATCTCCAAATTCAAACGCTGATATTTTGCAAAAATCGCTGACTTTTTTGTGTTTATTGGGTGTCTCAATTTGAAGGACTTCCTAGTCAATGCACACAACTGCAATGTTCGCGCGATTGAGAAAGTTGCAATTTTTTAAAGCAGTGGAGTCTTATCGTTCCACTTAAGAACGATTTTGGCCGGGACCGTCCTCAAAGGGTTAAAGGTAAAACAAAATACATTTTTTTAGATGAGAATTTATGCTGATATCAATCTGTGATTGACTTAATTTTCACTGCGTTAGTTTTGGAGAATTGTTTATAAAACGTGCTCAAATTCAGTTGTATTGATTTCTTACATTTCAAAGACAGTTCGCTCTCGATGCGCTATAATAAAAGGTACGTGTTTTGCTTTTAATCATAAACTTATTGAGATTTGAAAAAAAATTCCAAAGAAGATTGTGTTGTGCATTTTTATGTGTTTGTTCATTTATTACATAGGTTGAAAAGCGATTTTATGTAAACAAAACAAGACTTGGATTTTATAGTTCTAACTTCACTCGCGTCGCCTTTAATATGCAAATATATTTGTGTATTTTTTTGCAATTTTGATTTCCAAATCAGTGTCTCGGGCAATTTTTGATACGCAACAGGTGTATTTTATTCGGAAATAAGTCATACTAGTTATATTCTGCAACGAGAAAAAGTCATTTTTGTGAAATTTTGTGCGGTCTAAATGTACTGTGCAGACGGTCGCGTAATACTGTTTTTGAGAATTGCTAACTGACTGAAAAATAGCCGGGTCGTCAATCTTAATTCTTGTGCTTCCGACCTTTCACCTTAGTTTAGCTTATCATCGGTTTTCTGTTCAGAGAGCGACGCTGTTAGGCTCAGCCTATCTATGTATATTAAAGCAGAATAAATAGGATGATCAGCCCTTAACAATAAAATTCTTCTTTAATAGTTAATTATGGAGCATTAAAACACTACAGTGATAATTAATTAATTGCATTTTCGCACAACTACAACTAAATCTAGTTATATAGAATTTCAAATAGCCGCTTCAGTCGTTGTTAAGATGATTAATGGAAGTTTAATTGAGTTTTGCTTAAAAAATTTAATTCGACGCTGTGGCACGATATGTATTGTCTGTATTGTGTACTGTTGCCTAGTCAGGCGTTGTCTGTCGTTAAATTCCGATCATATGTTATTCGGATTAATTAGTTAGTAAGACGTATATATAGTGGTTTGTAATCAGAGACAGTCATTGTACGTTTTGTTCGCTCTATGACAAGTTAGTTCCATTTCTGTACTGTTAAGTTTTTTTCTTTATTTTACCCTCCCTACCCACCTGCTTTCGGGTCGAGAGGTTTGTTTGTGGAGTGATCTAGTAGTCATTCTTATTTAACATTG